>OY720453.1:38837871-39065371 GCA_963082715.1 Harpalus rubripes
TGTTATTGTTATTGTTATTGTTATTGTTATTGTTATTGTTATTGTTATTGTTATTGTTATTGTTATTGTTATTGTTATTGTTATTGTTATTGTTATTGTTATTGTTATTGTTATTGTTATTGTTATTGTTATTGTTATTGTTATTGTTATTGTTATTGTTATTGTTATTGTTATTGTTATTGTTATTGTTATTGTTATTGTTATTGTTATTGTTATTGTTATTGTTATTGTTATTGTTATTATTATTATTATTGTTATTGTTATTGTTATTATTATTATTATTATTATTATTATTATTATTATTATAATCATATTTCAAAATAAAATAAAAATGTTTGGTCGGTGTTACGTTATCATAAAATACATATCTGTAGTATATAAAAGAATTGCATTTGATTTGCAATTTTATCACTTTCACGTTTTAATATTTAAGTTAATTTTTCGTTTTAATACAGGGAGTTATGTAAGTAAAGTGGCATACCACTAATAAACACGGTTGCAATGTATCGTAATCTGCAATTATTTCTTTTCTAATGTAGGGTAGGTATTTGCTGCAATTGTAAAAGCACTTCAAGATGGACCAATAACAATTATTTATTTGAATAAAATATTATTTAAAACTGACATCAGTTAGAGTGAAAATAACAAGACTTGTCATTCTTGAAGGCTTGAAGTCAGAAGCGAAATATGGATAGACACTTTTTATTAATGGCGCTGTTTTGGAGCACTTCTCCGTAAACCAAGCGCATGTCGGTATATTCCTAATTAGTAAAAATAACAGGCGTTTTTGAACAACTTAATTTTTAAATTTTAATTTAATAAGTACAGTTTTTTACTTAATAGTATAGCTTGTTCGTAATTGTCGACTTTACAGTCCCGTAACTTTTACAACTTGACAGATTTTGCAAAATATATTTCAGATTATAACTATTCAATTCTCTTTATCATACTATGAACTTAGAGAACAACCTATATATTGTCACGGTGAATATCTGGATTATTATCTTTTGTTGTTTTGACAAATTAATATGATGTCTGATTTTTAAATACAGTGAGTATTGCGTCATCCGTCAATTTTAAACATTTTCTTTTTAAAACCGAACGTGTATCATGTGACGTAATGGATTCATGTTCACGAAGAATAATTTTTTCGTCAAAATGCGAAATGCAAACTGCCGAGAATTTAAATTTTAAAATTTGGTCGATGTATTGCATTTATGTATTTTTTCGCATCTCATTTTTACATTTTTTAAAAATTCTTTAATCAATTACTATAACAAACAACAAAAACCAAGAAAAGACTAGTACGAGAGAGTATAGAATACTAAGATAAAACAAAACGAACCAAAGCCTTAAGCAAAAATATGTGTAAAAAGCAGGAATCAAAAACCAATATTGTACTCGATAATAGATAAACCCTACATATAACGGTAGAAGAGTTTATGTATGGACTAGAATTATTTATTTCATAATAAATGTATCAATAATTGCAAGAATATAACACAAACTAAACCATACGATCAGGATAGTGCACCTAGGGATGCGCACGATACATCGATGTTTGAGAAAAATCGATATTTAGCTTTCGAAATTTTATCTTTTTCGATAATATCGATCAACATAGATATTTGTTTTCGATATTTGCTCTCGATGTTTTCAAAAATGCATTCCTAATATGTCAAGAATTGTTAATTATAGACACGCTACTCTCCTGTGTCCTTCCTTTACTTACATATATTTCGTCACAGTTTATATGATGTCTACCCTAGTTTGGAGAAAATAGTTCCACCATAACTGAGTATGCAAAGAAATAAAATAACAGGGAAACAGTTATCAAAATATTTATTTCTGTATAGTTGCGATTCAGATGTGTTTTAAATTCAGTGGTTAGTGATTACATTTGATTTTTAAAAAAATAAGTTTATAGATTTGTGTATATTATAGGTACCGACATTGTTGTTTTTTTTTATTAACTGTAAAATATGAAAGCATAATAATAATAATAATAATAATAATAATAATAATAATAATAATAATTAATAATAATAATTATTAATAATAATAATTATTAATAATAATAATTATTAATAATAATAATAATAATAACTTTAATTTTTATTTGCCCTAAAGATTCCTCTTTTACTAAATATGAAAGCATATTTACTTTATTTTATTTTCAAGAGTGAAAAGTCGGAAATCAGTTCATATTGTTTGTAAATATCGATGTTTTAAAATATTTATACAACATCCATTTTTGTTAAAGTGCAACTTGAATTTTATCCCACAGCGCAGTTACCCTAACGGCCTGCCGCTGTGACAGACAGAGAGGGAATAACATTTTTGTTATCTCCAATGATCTCGATGTGAGCAACGGCTAGGAGCGGGCAGGCGAGCGGCATTAGTTGCAGATGTGTTGTGTGATTGTACACTTATCGATTCTGATTACGGATTTTTTTTATATATTTTCTCTTGAAGCTTATAACTATTTATGCTATGTTTCTAAAATTAATATTTATTATTATTATAAAGTAAAAGGACAAAACATATTTTTCATCTTGGTATTACAAGTTACAAGGTAGGCGTCGCCTATTATATAGAGATCATTTTAAAGATTTGGGTATTTTGACTCTACCATCTATATATATTTTAAACTCACTTCTTGAAATACATAAATCCAAATTAAATTTCATTTGAAATGGAGATTTGTGACATTAGATCTGCAAACTCATTGCGCAAACCTGCTTACAGGCTTCAAAAGTCCATGAAATATGTACATTGAATTTAGATCTATACGAGGGTGAATTGAAAAGTTTCCGGAATGACTGAGAAGGCCTTGGTTTTTGGAAAACAATCTTATGTCGTTGTTTTGTTTAACTCTTCATATGAACTGTCAAAAAAATTCAGTACAATCTGTCTATCAGTCTAATCGTGAAAAGCGTCTGTGTCGATCTCCGTAGCGTTAAATTGATAATGAATAAAAACGAAGTTCGTGCTGTTATCAAGTTTTTTTATTTGAAAGGAAAGACGGCAACAGAGATCAAGACCAGGTTGGATGCTGTCCTTGGGAATGCTTCACCTTCGTTTTCCACTGTGAGTTTCTGGGTTTCGGAATTTAAGCGTGGCCGAACACACACCTCTGACGAGTCACGTTCAGGTCGCCCAAAATCGGCTACCACACCGGAAATTGTGGATAAAGTCCACGATATGGTTCTGGAAGATCGCCGAATAAAAGTGCGGGAGATTGAGGAAGCCATAGGGATCTCGTATGAACGTGTAGTTCATATTTTACGTAATGAGCTGGGCATGAAAAAAATGTGTGCCAGGTGGGTGCCGCATTTGCTTAGTTCGGAGCAAAAGCGCATTCGAGCACGAACTTCAGCCGACAATTTGGAGTTATTTAAGAAAAATCCAGTTGATTTCAAAAGACGTTTCGTAACCATGGATGAAACATGGATACACCACTACACGCCAGAGACGAGAATTCAGTCGAAAGCGTGGATTGGACATGGTGAATCGGCCCCGAAGAAGGCGAAGTCAGTTCAATCGGCGGGAAAGGTGATGGCGTCAGTCTTTTGGGACGCCAAAGGCATTCTTCTAATTGATTACCTTGATAAAGGAAAAACTGTAACTGGACAATACTACGCCACACTTTTAGTCAAGCTGAAAGCAGCAATTCAAGAAAAACGTCCGGGAATGGCAAAGAAAAAGATCTTGTTTCACCACGACAATGCGCCAGCTCATTCAAGTCGAATTGCTCAAGAAAAATTGACCGAACTGAAGTTTGAAATCGTCCCCCATCCACCGTACTCGCCCGATTTGGCTCCCTCGGACTTCCATCTTTTCTCGAAACTCAAAATGTTCCTCGCCGGAAAGAGATTTCGATCCAATGAAGAAGCCATTGGAGCAGTAAATGCTTATTTTGACGACCTGAAAGAAAACCATTTCCCGGAGGGAATCGAAAAGTTAGAAAAACGTTGGACCAAATGTGTCGACCTCAGAGGGGACTATGTAGAAAAATAAAATGTAGTTTGTGTTAAATATACATATTTTTTCACGTCATTCCGGAAACTTTTCAATCCACCCTCGTATAATAAACTACACCCGAAAAAGTAAAACAATATGAATTAAAAACCATTCAAAAATATTAAAATCCTTCTTATAAAACATGCTTTTTACAATATCGAAGAATAGTGAATTACGCTGAACTGAAACAAGACATTCACTGCAAACCAAATATTATAAGAAAACGATAATACATTTAACATCATACGAAAATTATTTATATTATGATGTAGACGGTACACCTATTATTAATTTTTTTTAATAATTGTGAAAATGTAACATTTACTCTACAGTCTATAAATATATGCTCATAATAAAAGTTTCCGACGGTAAATATAAAATATTATGTAATTAGGGAATAATATTATATAGGTATTTCTTATTTATTATTCATTCTATCATTACTCTTTCCAACAAAAGTTATTATTGCAATATGATACTAATATTTCATCTCGTATAAATAAAATATCTTTACATTCGTAAATAAATTTAAAATTATTGCCACACCACATATTTTTACTTTGGGTTTGTGATATGGAACAAAGTATGACTATTATCGAATAGATGGAGCCTAGTAAATGTACAAAAATTTCTACTTTATCGACTCAGCCATAGTTATTCATCTCAGTGCCCACTAGCGCTCGCCTCGGCGTAGAAACAAATTAATCGGGGGTATCATTTCACCTTACAGGCCGGTAAAGTCATTTTTTCTAACAGCGACACGTCTTTTCTTATCATAAAAATATCTGTGTTGTTCAACTAACTGTATTAATTGGACATATTTTTCAATGACACTCATTTTTACAGACAATGTGACAGAATTAAAAAAAAATAAATGTCAAACGTGAATTTGACAGTTGTGAATATTGCTGGAATCAAGCTATCGGGCACCAACATTTACTCTTCTGATTGGTCGGCATTAGCATTATGCATTAAAAATTTTGAATTTAAAAAACTTGATAATAGAAGAGCGTTTTGGCTCTAATGAATTTGTAGATTACATGAATGGCAGCGATATGTATTTATATGTTCCAAATCATAATATTTAATATAAAATAATTATTTTCTTTAAATAATGGGAGTGTTTGGTGGCTATTGTGCGAATTAATGGCAGCACTGGACTAGCGTATTTTCTGGGAGTATGTAGTGAATTACGTACACGTAGTATAGCGCGCAAGCATAAAGTAACTAAATTTGCAGAATTTGTTAAGAAAATTGACAGTTTGCGCCAACACAAGAAACAGGGTTAGGTCTATAAATAAAAATGCGTTCTGTTGTGTTTGTAAAAGTAAAACAAAATTGCATCGTTTGCCGAAAGATAAAATAGAAAGACAGTTATGGTTAGAGGAATTAAAATTTAAAAAATATGCTCCAAACTCGACATTTGTTTGCTCAGCATTTTGAGAAAATACATTTCCTCGCAGATAGTTATGGTCCTGGTAAGATTTTCGTGAAGCTTATAAATATCTAAAATTTGTTTATGTTAATTATTTGTAAATCATATTTTCAGGAATACGTAATACGGGGAGAATTTTTTGAAGAGGTGCAGTCCCATTAATATTTTCCTCGAAGTACAAGTGCAAAATGAACTATTACAAACTAATTAAACTGAAAAGATAATATTCAACATTTATCTTTATTGATACCAATTCAGATATTCCCGGGCGTAGTACGCTAGTCCGTTGCTGCCATCTACGGTAAGCTTTGCCCAAACGCTCCCATTAGAATGATATTGCCGGATAACTATTCTTGTAAACCTTTTGCTTTTGAAATGATGTACAAAATGCATGGTAAACTATTATGGAACGTGGAAGCAAATATTTCATTGTATATCTACAGGAAAAATATTACATAAATTTTAAAAATCAATAAAAAATATTTGCAACAACTGCAATATTGCATATTATAACTTTATGTAAGAACGAAAATTTTATTTGGAGTGGCGAATTTTAGAAATGGTAAAATTTAGTGGAATGATTAAAGATTTTGGAATTATTGTAAGAGCTATGTATATTTATTTTACAAGTTAATAATATAATATTTTATAAATAACGAAGAAAGGATTTGTGAAAAATTCATGGAGTTCACTGGGATTAGAACCCAGGACCTTGCTATATCTATTATGATGCTCTAATCATAGTTTGACATGCATATATTGTTACCATCATTGTAGTATATTGAAGTTAGCTATATATGTGAGGTTAGGGTTAGTTAACATGTATGGTAGGCACGGTGTAGTATCTATAGGTGAGAGCACGAGATGCGTTGACATGGCTAAGTAACTGGGAAACAAATTGGTGCTAACGCGACCCGTTACCATTTGACAGAAAATGTTTTGCTACAAGATGCACAACAGGGTATGGATCAAATAAAGAGAAATATAGTCTTTTTAAGGTGCCAAAATGTACAATTTTGCGGTAGCCAGCTACATTATAACCACAGAAACAGGTACTAAGATAAATTTCTGATTGAAAGGTGTCAATGTCAAGTGATTTTGACATATGTTGTTTTTTGTTTTATAATTTTACTGAAAATATAGAAACCTTTCTGTATGGAATTTATACAAAATACATACATAGAACTGACAAAAGATAAAAGGTAATGATTGAAAATATAGAATATTATGCGTTATAGGTATATGAATAATTTAATATTTTAAATATTTTGTGTAAAAACCGGGTCGCAACAAAACCTGACATCTAGCGGCACACTGTATGAACTAGCCCAGTTAGTTAGCCATTCTTCGTAATGTATTGGAATACGTCGTGCACTCACCTATAGATACTACACCGTGATGGTAGGCAATACAATGTACAAAATGGCTAGACAATAAACGAGTGTAACATACTTGCAATTTGGAGTGTTTTTTGTGTTTATTACATTTGGCGACGAGGAAAAATACAAGAAAAATGGACAAAACCAATAACGTAAAACCTTTTGACCCGTATGGAGAACCATCAACAATAGGACAGAGATGGGAAAGGTGGTTACGTAGCTTTGAACTATTTTTAACTGCGTCAAATATTTCAGATAATAAAAGGAAACAGGCACTTTTATTGCATCATGCTGGTGAGCATGTACAGGATATTTGGTTTAACTTGCCCGAGACAGTAAGAGAAACGGTTGTAGAGGGACAATCCGTGTATTTAAATTGTAAAAATGCACTCACCCAGAAATTCTCGCCAGTTAGGAACTACACATACGAGAGGCATACATAAATGCTCTTGAATATGTTCAGAAAAAAATGTTAAAATACATATATTATAAAATAATGAATTATTACCCTCCTAGAGGGTTTGATTATGAAATTTTGTTAAAGATATTTAAAGTAGAATCCCTTGATATACGACGAAAGAAATTACATCTCACTCACTTATACAAATTATTACACAACAAAATTGATGATCCTTTATCCCTTCAATGTTTGAATTTCCATACTCCCACAATATCCACAAGAAATACAACACTCTTCTATTTGCCACCTTCCCGTACTAACTTGGCACTAAAGTCACCAATTAATAAAATGTGTAAGCTTTACAATAACTTAAATAACTCAAATGATATTAATGACCCTAAATTTATTTCATCACTCTAATTCACTACTATTATGGTTGTACATATATTTTGTAATATCGCTTTACTGTAATAATTGTTTATTGTTTACCTATATTGGTTCAATTTGTCTTATTATTTTGTATTATATCCTGTTCTGTAATAGGGCTTTTAGCCTGTTGGACAGTGCAAATAAATAAATAAATAAATAAATATTCTTAGACAAATGAAACCGGAAGAAAACGAGCCTGTTGCACAATTTGTAACACGGCTGCGAGCACAAAGCGTGTATTGCAATTTCAAAACTGCTGAAGAAGAAATGCTCCTAGATCAGGTTATAGAATCATGTAAATCAAATGAGTTGAGACGTATGTTATTAAAAGACGCTATAATGACATTAGAAAAAGCAATACAATTAGCTTCAGCACATGAAACTGCGGAGCGCTAAGCTGACTTGATTGAAGGGAAAAAGTATGGAAATTCAACAGTGGCACAAATGACCGAAAAAAGAAAATGCTACAGATGTGGATCTACGCAGCACATGATGTCCGATCCAAATTGCCCAGCAAGGAATAAAACGTGCGGAAAATGCAAGAAAGTAGGTCATTACGCGAAGTATTGCAAGACGACGAAAAAAAGAACCCGAAAACAGAAAACAGAACAAAAAGAAGAATATGAAAAGGCAGCTAAATCAAATTTCCGAAGAGAACTCAGAGAGTGACTCCGACCAAGATGGGAAATACGCATTTAGCGTAAATAGTTACGATTCTTATACGAATGCCATTGGAAGTAACTCAGCGTTACTACCTGCACAAATTGGAGGAATCGAGGTAAAATTTTTGATTGATTCAGGTGCATCCTGTAACATATTAGATAAAGAAACCTGGAACTATTGCAAAAAGAGATCAATTGAAGGAACATGTCTGAAATCGGTTAATAATTTATTCCCATATGGGGCTGACAAACCCTTGCCGGTTTTAGGTAAATTTAAAACTGAAATAAAATTGAAAAATGGAAAGAAACAAGACATAATTTTTGAAGTTGTGAATGCTCGAGGAATGCCATTATTGGGAAAAGCAAGATCTCACAAAGCGGTTCCCATCAGTATTTGAAGGCATGGGTAAAATACAAAATTTCAAACAGAAATTAGAAATTAATCCACATGTGAAGCCAATATGTCAAAAAACGAGAAAGGTCCCATATCAGCTTCAAGAAGATTTAAAGCAAAAATTGGAACAATTAATGCAACAAGACATAATCGAAAAAGCTAAGGGGGCAACGCCTTGGGTGTCTCCAATAGTTCTTAGTAAGAAAAAGACAGGGGAACTCAGATTATGCATCGATATGAGGCACGCAAACGAAGCGATTACGAGAGAGCGACATCCCCTGCCAGTAATAGAAGATTTTCTCCCAGATTTAAAAGGTAGCAAAGTTTTTAGCACCTTAGATTTAAAGTCAGCCTTCCACCAAATCGAACTCGAAGAAGACTCCAGAACGATAACAACATTCACAACTCCAAATGGTCTGTACCGTTACAAACGATTATTTTTCGGCATAAATTGTGCGCCTGAAATGTTTCAGAAGAAAATGGAAGAAATTCTAGAACCCTGCAAAGGAGTCAAAGTTTTCATAGATGATTTGTTAGTCTATGGAAGGTCAGAAGCTGAACACAATGATAGGCTGGAAAAGTTGCTAAAAATCCTAGATAAGAACGGAATAAAACTAAACAGGAAAAAATGTAAGCTCCAACAAGAAGTTGTCCAATTTCTGGGGCATGAGATATCCTCAGAAGGCATTAGACCATTAGAGAGCAAAGTCAAAGAGTACAGGATTTTAGAGAACCACAAACTAAAGAAGAAGTAAAAAGCTTTTTAGGGCTAGTGGGGTATTTAAGTAAATTTATACCGGACTTTGCGACTCTTACGCAGCCACTTCGAAACCTTTTAAAGAAAAAGCAACCGTTCGTTTGGAAAAAGGAGCAGCAAATATCTTTTGAAAATCTGAAAAAGTATTTAACGAAAGCCAAGTCGTTAGGATTTTTTGAACCAAAACTGGAAAGTACAACCATAGCAGATGCAAGTCCAGTGGGGCTAGGAGCTGTTTTAGTTCAAGAAAAGGGTAATGAGCCTAGAGTAATATGTATATGTAATATGTATTTTACCCATGCCTTCAAATACTGATGGGAACCGCTTTGTGAGATCTTTTTTTTTCTTGGAAACTAAGTTTATTTCCGTCTGAATTCGCAAAACTCCAAGTTTCTCAGCTGTTGCTTTTCCCAATAATGGCATTCCTCGAGCACTCAGTCAAACTGAAATAAAGTACAGCCAAATCGAGAAGGAGGCTCTGGCACTGGTGTGGGCCTGTGAGAAATTTCATAATTATGTATATGGAAAAAGTTTCAGACTAGTGACTGACCACAAGCCACTGGAATTTATATTTTCTCCACGCTCGAAACCAAGTCCTAGGCTAGAACGATAGGTACTACGTCTTCAGGGATATGACTACAAAATAAAATATAAACCTGGACCAGAAAATATAGCTGATCCACTTTCTCGGTTATTACCTTTAGGAAAGGAAAATAAAAAACAGCCAGTAACGGAACGTACAGAAGAGCATGTGCTATGGGTTGCGAAGAACGCCATTCCGAACGCTATGGACATACAGGAAGTAGCGGAAGAAACAAGAAAAGACAAGGTATTACAAGAAGTTATAGAGGGGTTACGCACCAATCGTTGGTCGCAGGATCTCAAGAGGTACAAGATTATAGCTCCTGAGCTATGTACTGCAAAGGGTATCATATTGAGAAACAATAGAATCATTATCCCTCAGTCTCTACGGGACAGAATACTTGGATTAGCTCATGAAGGCCATCCAGGTATGTCCGCTATGAAATCTAGGCTTAGGACCAAAGTTTGGTGGCCAAACATCGATAAGGATGCCGAAAATTTCATTCGCTCCTGTTATGGCTGTCAACTTGTTTCCAAATACAGTCCGCCCGAACCGATGAACCGAACAGATCTACCGTCAGGATCATGGCAAGATCTAGCTGCCGATTTTATGGGGCCACTGCCAGATGGAAGATACCTTCTCACTGTCGTGGACTACTACAGTAGATTCTGCGAAATAATCTTCATGAAATCAATAACAAGTGAGAAAACCATCAAAAACTAAAGTAAATTATTTTGCAGGTTCGGATTTCCAGAATCTATCCGAACAGACAACGGAAGACAATTTATTAGCTCCGAGTTCGAAAATTATTGTAAAGAGAACAATATAATCCACCATAAAATTACTCCGAGATGGCCACAAGCCAACGGAGAAATAGAACGTCAGAATCGATCCATTCTCAAGCGTCTTAAAATCGCTTATTCTCAAGAAGAAGATTTGGAGACCACGGTGCAAACATATTTATTACAATATCACACAACACAACACGCAACTACAGGAGTTACACCCGCATCATTAATGTTTAACAGGGAAATTAAAGACAAAATTCCTACAATAAAGTTGCTCGAAAGAGAAGATGAAGAAATAAGAGACCGTGATCGACTGAAGAAATTACAAGGGAAAGAATACGCCGATAGAACCAGGAAAGCTAGAGAAGCCGATATTAAGTTAGGGGACCAAGTATTGGTACGAAGAGAAACCAAAGAGCACAAACTTCAAACACCATTCCTGGATAAACCATTCGAAGTTGTGGGAAAAGAAGGTAGTGCGGTGAAGATCAAGTCACCAGAGGGTGGCGAATATTCAAGAAATTCCACATTTGCGAAGAAGTTGGTAGAAACGCCTAGTCCGAAGAAGAATAGCTCGTCCAGAAGCGCAGCTACAAACAGCGAGCTGGAAAACCCTACAACTGACGTTCCACCTTCGATGCCCACCCCGGTTAAGAAGAATCCCAAAGCATTGCCGCCGCGCGACAGAAAACCACCAGTTTGGTCCAAGGACTATTTATTAAGTTAAAATAAAAATCATGTTAAAAAGGGGAGGGATGTAGTATATTGAAGTTAGCTATATATGTAAAGGTTAGGGTTAGTTAACATGTATGGTTGGCAATACAATGTACAAAATGTCTAGACAATAAACGAGTGTAACATACTTGCAATTTGGAGTGTTTTTTGTGTTTATTACAATCATCATATAATGGTAAATTTATAATGTGTTTTTGTATGAATCACATTTTCAATTCCACTGGACATTTCTTGTTCAGTGTGGTATTTTCAAATCATTGACTTCAAAATCTTTGTCTGCCATTAAATTTTGTACCTACTCATTGTTTCAAATTACTCGTATTTTGAACTATATAAGTTTACAATTTTGTACAAACTACTGGTTTATATGCTTTTCATACTTCTCAAAATAGTTTCGCCTACTTTTAAAATATAATTTTCCTCAAAAAAAGTCTCTTCCTCGACTCTTACTCCAATCCGTCTTGAGTGGTGACTCAGTAATGACGTTATGAATTTCATTTATGAGTAAAGGTTTCACTCAACCTCGACACATCCTTAGGAAATGATGAGTAGAGGAAGAGTCGAGGAAATATCTATGAATTCCACCCTAATTCGTAAGAAAAAATAGCATGTATTCATTTTTTTGCATCCGTGGCACTCTCATTATAGTCATATTTTAAATCTTGTATATCAAAATCATGAGAAACTGTTCCAGTATTTTATTTAAATAGACTAAATTTTCTACAAATGGAGACCAAAATGTAAGCCCAATAATTTCCGAGATACAGCTTTTTAAAGTTCTTCGTCTGGCTAGCTTGCCCACGAGTTGTACGTAGTGGTGTATTGGAGCTGGCTCGCCATTACCTGTCTTATGGCCAATTGCATAAAACGTTGTTAGCTGATCATGTGTTTAACTATACATTGTAACCATGGATACGTATCAAAAATACATTGGAAAAGAAGCCTTGTCAAAGTTAACAACGTGATTAAAGTTAACAATGCTTTATGCAACTGGCTCTACTCTCGAACCGGCTTCGATAAATGTGTAAATTTGTAAATATCACGTGAAATAATTTTATATTCACAGTTTTATTTACAATGAAGTTTACTTGTTTACCTATGTATGAATAGGTCTCAACTTTAAACTTATATAAAATAAACTTTTGAAGAAGGATATGAAAGATAAACCGGTTGTATGCTTGATTACAATAATGAAAATTACTGAACACAAAATAAATTTATTTTATCCAACACAGACTCATAATATTCTCCGTGAGAGAATATTTTAGAAGTCACGGAGGAATTATTACTGATTTTTTAAAATAAAAAATCTGATGTGGCCATCACATAACCTCTCGCCAGATATTTTACCTGGTTGTTCGCATAAAACGAAACATATTTTTAAATACAAATACATATATTCATGTCTCACTACAAAATAATTCTCACATATATTTGCAAAATCTATGGGATATTTTAATATACATTATGTACAATACATACATTTTCTTTATGTTCAATATCCTGAAATTTTCTTTTTCTACTTTTCTTTTTCTTTATATTCGTAATTTTTTCGCTAATTCCTCTTATATTCTTTTTTACGTATATTCTTCTACGTTGTTGCCTTTTTTTATTTTCATAATCTTCATAATAATGTACAAATATTTTTGACAGCGGCATACAAATATTTTTGACAGTGACATTTATGTGTCAATTACAAACATTTGAATTTCTTGCCTTGAAGTGTAGTTTGATTCAAGAATTTTTACATCAAATTATTTTATATGCATTTCTTTATCTCTAAATCTATAGAAGATATAATAATGAATTTATATTTATCGAATAAAGAATTTAACATTCTTTAATATAAGTATTTACATACATTTTCGATAAATAATATTTAGATGATTTTTTTCTTGTAACTACTACTTCCGGTTGTCCAATTGTTACCAAAACTGACTCGACTCTTCCCATTATTGTTAGATTGAGGAATCTGTAGTTAAAAATGTCTTAAGTCTTATAGTATTTGAGTTATGGTGAATCCAACATCCACACACACACACACACATCCACACACACACACATACGGACATCATCGTAAAAATGTTATAATCGGATTCTAGGGACCTTAAAACGTGCTTATTCACTAAAATCTGGATATGCGATTTTTAGCATGAATACAATACCTCTCTTAGCGAGAGGTAAAAAAGCAATTTTACAAAATTATTTTATTGAAATAATTTAACATTATGAAATTATTTATTGAAATTAATATTAACATTTATGCTAAAATAGGTTACTTATCTTTACACAATAGGTATATTCTTTTCCCTACCTTGCGCCTACGGTTTACTGCCGCGCCCATATACTTTGTATGGAGGCGGCAGTAAACCCTAAACGCAAATAAGCGAAACGAACAGACCTAATGACAACTGTCATGTACGGCTGATGAAACGAAAATGAGTTTATGGTTACTTGCTTCGAAATTAAATTCAACGATGCTGCTTGTGCTTCTAAGTGAATATGTTTTAAAGGAAGGTCCTCATTTTCACCCATTTTAATGTATGTTTCTTACAAATAATCCCAATGACAGACAATAATAGGTTTGTTCTTACAGCTAGTCTGGACTGTCATATGTACGTCAGATGCATGCGCATTTCAAAAATATCGTTCCAACCGACTGTTGGTATTTTTGTTCCCACAGATTTCGGATGCCTACATGAACGCATTCACGGACTGGCAGATTCATCCACTGGTCTGTGCTGTGCTATGTACCATTATCTGTCAGTGCATGCACACCACAATTTTCGAGCGGTGCGAGGAAAATATCGAAGTATAACCTGTGATTATGTATCTGTTTTCATAAGTGAACATAATGAGTAATTTGGAATTTGTTATCTAATTCAGCTGATGTAGAAATGCATTTGATATTTGGTCAACCACGAATAAAACAGTAATTAATTAGGTATGTGGTATGATAAATAATTAATATTTGATTTTATATCTTTTATTGACTGTTTTTACCTCTCGCTAAGAGAGGTATTGTATTCATGCTAAAAATCGCATATCCAGATTTTAGTGAATAAGCACGTTTTAAGGTCCCTAGAATCCGATTATAACATTTTTACGATGATGTCCGTATGTGTGTGTGGATGTGTGTGTGTGTGTGTGTGTGTGTGTGTGTGTGTGTGTGTATGTGTGTGTGTGTGTGTGTGTGTGTGTGTGTGTGTGTGTGTGTGTGTGTGTGTGTGGATGTTGGATTCACTATATCTCAAATACTATAAGACTTAAGACATTTTTAACTACGGATTCCTCAATCTAACAATAATGGGAAGAGTCGAGTCAATTTTGGTAACAATTGGACAACCGGAAGTAGTATTTACAAGAAAAAAATTATCTAAATTTTATTTATCGAAAATTTATGTAAATACTTATATTAAAAAACATTAAATTCTTTATTCGATAAATATAAATTCATTATTATATCTTCTATAGATTTAGAGATAAAGAAAGGCATATAAAATAATTTGATGTAAAAAATCTCAGATCAAACTACTACAAGGCAAGAAATTCAAATGTTTGTAATTGACACATAAATGTCACTGTCAAAAATATTTGTATGCCTCTGTCAAAAATATTTGTACATTATTATGAAGATTATGAAAATAAAAAAAGTCAACAACGCAAAAGAATATACGTAAAAAAGAATATAAAAGGAATTTGCGAAAAAATTACGAATATAAAGAAAAAAAAAGGAAAGCAGAAAAAGAAAATTTCAGGATATTGAATATAAAGAAAATGTATGTATTGTACATAATTTATATTAAAATAATTATTTTGTAGTGAGACATGAATATATGTACTTGTATTTAAAAATATTTTTCGTTTTATGCGTACAACCAGGTAAAATAATAATTTTTTTTTTTGTGCAGAGAAGGCAGAAATTGATTAGGATAATATGACAAATCCGTTGTTTATTCCAACCATACAGTTTCTTATATATGTCTGAATGAGTACATGGACAAGACATGCGCACAAAAGGGTTCATGAATGTGTACATAAATGCATCCAAAAAGTCGTGTAGGAACAAACCTAATAATTACAGTAAATTATTTTCAATAACAATATAACAAAATCATAACAACCATTCAATGGCTACTTTGTAATTTAAAATACTACATCAAGTAACTTGTCAGTGTCAAACGATGAATGAAAACATAAAAATGATTTAAGGACTTTTTAAAAGTGTCGGATAAAACGTTGTATTACGCTCGTGTGGAATGTATATTAGTCACTAAAGAAAATGAACCACTCGCCCTGCGGGCTACGTGGCTAAACTTTTTCTTTCGTGACATATGATACATTCCACACTCATATAATAAATAACTATTAATAATTGCTACTATGCCAGCCAAGGCTGCATATAATTTAGAGAATATATTTCACTTTATACAATATCCCATCTGTTTAATAAAAAATTCTTAATTACAAAAAAAAATTGATTACAACAATAGGTTTGTTCGCGGTAGCGATCCGGGACTAGTTTGAGCTTCATACGCATGTGCAGTGTCATTTTAGTTGTTCGCGGTACGACTCCCACTTACACACGATTGGTCACTGTTAGTTATGTACTAATCAGCGTGAATAAGACTAGTCCGGATGACGCTCAAACTAGTCCGGGATTGCTACCGCGAACAAACCTAATGAAAATTCTTGAATTTGCCGACCAATCAATAATTATTATAGGCGACAGGAAATAAGCAATATGACATCTGGTGGCATTTTTCGGAACCGTAAAAACAAGGGGGGAATCATATTGCGAGCCGTCAATACATCACTGCTTGTGCGTAATCTTCCGTCTCGTTTCAATTCAAAATCTACAGAATATCGGATCCCGGATCCTCTGTGAGTTTTATATGTAAGGAGAGTTTGAGTGCAGGTGAAGTGGTCTTGGTGAAGAAGATAGGAGTTCAAACCCTTCTGACTTCGAGTGTTCCACTGAAGAACAAAGAAAATTAGTGTTTGTTGAAAGGTGTGAATCAGATATCTGTGCATAGTGCTTGCCAGAAGAAAATCCAAAGTTGATTAAAGCAGCTATTCACCGTGGAAACACAGATATGAAGTCAACAAGAGCAACGAGGTTTGTCTCTGAACAGTTAAATTTTAAAGAACACTGTTTTGAAAAAAATTGGAAATCTTGAAGGGCTGTATCTTGGATAGGGCTTCCATAGACCATTCTGTTTTCATATTGTGGCAAATTTAGTCTACTTTAAAAAGGTACTGAAAGGTTATTATCAAAAAAGTAGTTATTCAGAGACAAAATCGACAAAAACTGAAAAAGGTCGAAAATTTACCGGTTTTCTGGATTTTTGCCAAAGTTGCGTTCGGCTTCCAAGGTCGAAAACTTGCATTATTCATTGGGTCAACATCATAAACAATTCAGCAAAAAATCAAAACTAACAGATTTGAAGTAAGGTTCGAGGTATAAGGTTATTGGATTATATGTTGTTTAGGTCGGGACGAGATTGAAAAATTCAAGTTCTTGACCTTAGGGAGGCATTTTCTTTTTAACCCATTTTTGTATTTTTATTTTGTAATAATAAACATACAAACGAAATTATGTTTTTTTTTCTATTTCGGTGTTCTTATGAGTCTATAAAAGCACTGCAAACACGTCGTTGAGAAGGTGTATAAGTGCACTGTTTCATACAATGTATTAATGTAACAATCAGACAAAATTCACAACATATAATACACAAACTGTCAAATGTGAAATTTCAATTGTTTAGCAGGAAGCGAACATAACTGACAAACAACACACCAAGTTATATTTTACGCTGCATTTTTATAAAATCTCATTGAAAATTACCTAAATAAAAAAAAATAGTATAAAAACAGGTTTCATAAGATCTGTTAACACACTCGTCCTTTGTAAAACTCGCATCGCGGCTCGTTTTCTAAACTTGGAGTCGTACATTAACAAATTGTCTTATGATACTTGTAGTCCAGTCAGTCAATAGAGGTTTTTACCCTACAAAAGGTAGGGCAGAAACGATTTTAACACATGTTGTTTAGGTCGGGACGGGAATGAAAAATTCCAAGTCCTTGATTTCAGACAGGCTCGGCACGAGCCGCCGCATCTTGGATCAAAGGGGCAAGAAATGAGTTTTTTTTTTAAATTTCGTTGTTTTCTAAAAACACTAGTCCATATCATAATTTTACAAGAATACAAACTTAAAGCTCATAAATGTTTGTACAAAAAAGGGTTCTTACATTTTTTCCATAATAATAATAATTCATTTTTGTCAATAGATATGTGACACGTCAAAACATAGATACATAAATATAATTACAATTACATACATTTATAAATTTATGTCATTTAAGTATTCATCGACACTATAATATGTCTTATCTTAATTTAAATAGATTAATACTTAATATAAATAGATTCTTTTATGTTATCTGGAAGTTTGTTATACAATTTGACACCAATTATTTCTGGATTATTTTGGCAGAGTGTAAGTCTATGTTTCGGTACTAAATTATGTTTATTTCTAGTACTATAGCTATGTACCTTCTCATGACTTAATAAAATATTTATATTTTTACGTATAAAAAGAATTAAAGAAAAAATATACAAGCAGGGCAAAGTTAATATTTTTTCTAATTTAAAAGTATCTCTACAAGAAGTATTGTAACTTAAGTTAAATAAATTGCGTATAGCGTTTTTTGTAATTTGAAAGCTCGTAATGCAGAAGGAGCGTTTTCCCAAAAAAATAATGCCGTAACTGAGAAGAGCTTGAAATTTGTCATAATAAAACGTTCTTGATATATTAATGTCGGTGATTTGAGTTTGTCTTTTTATTAAATAACAGACAGGAATGAGTTTACTACATTTTTTGTTTATTTCACTGTCCCAATTTCAGTTTTCGTCCCAGAACATTTACTGTATCGATATGCGGTAAGGTCATATTATTACATATTATTAACATGCTTTCTTTCTATATGTACTCGTAGTACCGAAACTAACAGCACATGATTTCGATACATTCAAAATTAAATTTAGTGTAGAAAACCATTGCGCTAATGAAGTCTCAAAGAGTTGTATTAAAAATAGTCGACCAGAATAACAATAGGGCTGTTGCAAGAATTTTTATATGCCTTCTGAGTATTAAATTTAAAAATATATCATTATTTAAATTGCCTCAACTTTGAAAATATCAGCAAATATCCATTAGATATTATACAATTAATCTTTGAAATTTGGATATTTTGAAAAAGTCATGTGATCTGAAACAGAATGTGACGTCACAACACATACATTTTCATCGGCTCCAATTGGTCCCTTTATAGAGTCAATTCTTTTTTGTTTTGTTACAAGCGTTATAAGTATATTGTCAAAGTTGTCAAACAAGTGTCAAATTTTTTAGTTTGGTCCAATATAAAATGAGTAATTTCCAGTATCGTATTGTGCCGTCTTGCAAAATTGCTGCTAGGAGAAAACCTACTATTGAATTTATAAATATGCTAAAAGATGCAAAGAAAAGAAAATTGTGGCTGGAAGTAGTAGGTCGAAGAGCTGATAGTTGGGTTTTTACATTTCATTTTACCTTAACTCTTTAACACCCTTTAATTCGGCAGCAGTAAAACAATCGTTTTTTGATATAAATTCAGTCACCATACAGCTTCCAGCTATCGACTTTCCGTAAACTGTCCGACTTAGCTTGAGTGTAGTCTATATTAGCCATTATTACTTTCTTAAGCTGTTTTTTGGCGACACGAATGAAAACGGTGCAAACAATGACGTCACGCTACGACCGTTTTGAAATAGTTTTGAACCAGCTGGCAGTAGTGGTTTGAAACGTTTTCGAAGTGGGGGAAGAGGGCGAGGAGGTTTAACCTCAACAATTTGCTCAGTGTTTTGTGTAAACAAACATGACAGATTTGATTCATTCGAAATAATGAATAGAAATCTTCTTCTAAATATCTATCTATCCAGTTTATTATTGAATTGCTCTCTATATCACTACTATCCCTTAAAAAATGCATGAAATTAATTTGCTGTATGGTATTTTCATAGTCATACAATTAATTTCAACAAAATTTGCACTTCTTGATCTTCAACCCTAGTTACAAATAAACTTTTATTTGATAACTCTATTTGTCAAATTCAAATACAACGACATTACGTCATTGTTTTAAAACTATGCATTTTAGCGAGTCAGAAAACGATGACGTCAGTCGTCAGTTACGAAAACGGTTTGAAAACCTTGTTGAATACGGTTCGTCGCCAAAAAACAGCTTTACTCATGAATAATGGAAAATGTCAACGTCAAATGTCAAATTAGAGATTTGTTATTAACATGTGACAAACTAACGCATACGTGTATTTATCTAAATAACAAAAATAAACGTTGATGGAAAAACTGTTTTCTATTGGCTGTGAATGACGTAATGTATGTGCTTTTACGACACAGGGGTTGTTTTTCATGACTATTTTTGGCGCCAAACTTTTTATTTAATTATTTACGAAAATAACAACAAATTAATAAAAAAATAAATATTAGTAAGAAAAATATTGCATAAACTTTCATTTAAAAAACTTTTGAAAAATGTGAAACAGGCTCATTTATGAAAAAAAAATCTGATGTGGCCAGCACATTACCTTCCGTCAGTTCTATTTATTTTGTACAAATTTCATACGGAAAGTTCCTTGCTAAATTAAATATTCTATTTCTTGTACATTACCTTCCGGCAGTTGCATGTATTTTATACAAATTTCATACAGAAAATTATTATTTTGTGACGTTTTCTACTTAGAGTGTAATGTATCTGCAGAAATAAAAGATTTATTATTATTATTTTTATTATTATTATTTCTTGTACATTACCTTAAAGCAGTTGTATGTATTTTATACAAATTCCATACAGAAAGCAAAAGATCCTATATTTCCAGTAAAATTATAAGACATACTATGTCAATTTCACTTGACACTGACATCTTTCAATTATAATTTTCTTAATACAGTAGCTGTTTCCAAAGCTATGGCTACTTTATGAAATTTAATTTTTTTATAATTTTTTAACTCTGTATCCATTTAATATTAAGTATAAAATGCAGTCAAATCGTATAGAGAATAAAATATTCTTTAATATTTATAATAACATCAAATATGAAAAAATTATATTTAACATAGTTTTTTCAAGAAAAACTGTTAAAATCTTCAAATGATGGTACTTCCGGTTGACCAATTGTAACCAAAATCTAATCAGCTCTTCATATGGATGTAACGAAGAAGTATACGAAAAAATTATAATTTTTGTAACTGTAGTATTAGAGTTATCGCAGACGAAAATTTTGTTACACACACACACACATACACACATCCACACACACACACATCCACACACACACACACACGCACATACAGACATCATCGTAAAAATAGTAAATTCGTATTCTAGGGACCCTAAAACGTGCTTATTGATTAAAAACTCATCATCGAATTTTTTGACCAAAGACAATACCTTCCTTACCTAAAGGTGACGGAAGGTAAAAATTATTAAAAAATAAATAATATTAGGTATTTAATACTTAGTCTAATAGGATTTACTATTTATATTATTTTTCAATCGTCGTGGCATCAAAAGAAGTAAATTACCGATGATTTTTAAATATATTTTTTCAACGCCTACAAATTCATACCTGATAACGCGGTTTGAAAATTCGAATTCAGCATGAAATTTTTCATCCTGTCATGTATTAACTAATTTTACTAATGAGCGGTTCGCGGCTTACTAACAACTTAAAACAATATGAAAAATGTAATTGCATCGATATTATTTATTGAATATGTTGCTAGGTAAAAAGATAAATTTATTTAAGAAATAAATTAATAATTATATTTTATTGTGATTTACAATATTTAAAATAAACAAATAATCACAGTTCAAATAAGAAGTATATGAAGCACAAATTAAGACTTTTAATTAACCTTTAAATATAATTATTTCTGTCAATAATATGGTCCTCTACACTATTTTTACCTTCCGTCACCTTTAAATAAGGAAGGTATTCTCTTTGATCAAAAAATTCGATGATGAGTTTTTAATCAATAAGCACGTTTTAGGGTCCCTAGAATACGATTTTACTATTTTTACGATGATGTCTGTATGTGTGTGTATATGTGTGTATGTGCGGATGTGTGCGTATGTGTTTGTGTGTGTATGTGTGCGCGTGTGTGTATGTGTGCGTATGTGTGTATGTATGTGTGCGTGCGTGTGTCTGTGCGCGTGTGTGTATATTTGTATGTGTGTATATTTGTATGTGTATATGTGTATGTGTATATGTGTATATGTGTGTATGTGTGTATGTGTATATGTGTATATGTGTATATGTGTATATGTGTATATGTGTATATGTGTATATGTGTATATGTGTATATGTGTATATGTGTATATGTGTATATGTGTATATGTGTATATGTGTATATGTGTATATGTGTATATGTGTATATGTGTATATGTGTATATGTGTATATGTGTATATGTGTATATGTGTATATGTGTATATGTGTATATGTGTATATGTGTATATGTGTATATGTGTATATGTGTATATGTGTATATGTGTATATGTGTATATGTGTATATGCATGTGTATATGTGTATATGTGTATATGTGTATATGTGTGTATGTGTGCGTGCGTGCGTGTGTGTGTGTGTGTGTGTGTGTGTGTGTGTGACGATTTTTTCGTTTACCATAACCAGTGGCGGCGCCAGGATGTAAATGTAGGGTGGGCACAATCAAAAGATGGTGGGGCATCAGGGGGGGGGTCGTAATATGTTATGCAAAGGTAACCAGAAAAAAAGGCGCCGCAGGCAATTTTTTTTTTCATCCAATGTTAAATGCCTTATTATTGAACGTTACATTTTTTCAATGAATGTGAAGCTGCATATTGTCCCTCTTTCATGTACAAAAATAAATTGCCAGATCAGATCAGAAAAGTGAATATATTTAACGGATTGTTACCTTACCTGAATAAACTGTCAAAATTGAATATCACCTGCACTTCTACTATTGCAATTATATTTTCACTGACATCCATACTACGTAGTCAAAATTTATATTTGAAAAACAAGCAATCAAATATTAGCTGTGCAGTAGTATATTAAAGAACGTGTTTTATAAGACATGTTTTTTTCGCACGCGTCAAAATTTAGAAAACGAGCGTTAGCGAGTTTTCTAATTGACAAGTGCGAAAGAAAGTTTTATAAAATGAGTTCTTTATACTATCTTTTATATTTTGCGCCTTCTACAATAACATTTACTTACTCCATTTGTGATTATATGTGTAACCATTTGTACATTTTTATGTAAATAATCTTCCCCAAATAAAAAAATAATAATAATTTCGACATTATATTATTAAAATGAATTGTCAATTAACTAAAAATAAATTAGGTAAAAATGGGTTAAAGATACGTCATCTAGTACCAACCGTCTAAAACAAAAAATTGCGTTTCGAAATGAAGGTCATTACGATACGCAATTGCGTATCGTAATGACTTCATTATGAACGCAAAATATAAAAAATACATTATTAAATTTTATTCTTAATCTTAAATTATAATATTTTCGTTTGTTTGATTTTGTTTTTTTTATCAAGTCATGAGAGGGGTAATTACCCTCTTAATCTCCCCACCCGTGTATACGCGCCTATTGGGCACGCATTTATTTTAAATAATAAAAATACCTACCTATATAGTTTTTTCATATACACACATAAAACGATATAAAGACGCGGGTATCTAAATTTAAATAATTACATATACCGGGGGTTTACTTTTTTATGAATTACAGGTAATATGTACAATGGCGAAATTTTCATATGGCTGTAATGTCTACCCTATTAATTTTATAAAAAAAAGTGTAAATACAAATAATGTAGTAGGTGGGCACTTGGGTGGGCACAAGTCTTTCTAGGGTGGGCACGTGTCCACCCTGCCCCCCCCCCCTTAGCGCCGCCACTGACCATAACTCTTATAACAAACTTTTAAATTTATCTATTTTCCGTATTTAAGCTTCCTGCATTCATATAACGAGTAGATTAGATTTTGGGTAAAATTGGATAAATGGAATTGATACTTTACTTGAAGCCCATGTTGTATATTTAAGATCTAGTAATATAACAATAGAATAATGAATTAGTTGACATGTAAGAATGTTTTGTATAACATACTTCTAAATAAAGTATAACATTAAATATTTATATGTGTGAGTACATAACATGGCGCTGCGGCACGCAAGATATTGAAAATATAATCAAAAGTTAAAATGCCAGATACAAATCAAAGTGAACAAAATATTCCAAGGTATGGATCGATGGGATTAAAACCCCCAGGATACCTCACAGATATGACTGCTGAAGGTTTTAAGAGATGGAAACAACGTTTCCAGATTTATTGCACAGCATCAGGAGTAGCAACGTTAGATAAAAATGTCCAAGTAGCAGTACTACTACATAGTATTGGCGACTCCTGTATAGATATTTACAATACCTTTAATCTTAAAGAAAATGAAAAACAAAGTTATGAAACTGTGTTGCAACGTTTTGAAGATTATTTTGTACCTGTCACAAATGAAAGCGTGAATTCTCATTTATTTTTCACACGTAATCAGCAACAAGGAGAGACATTCGATGCTTATATAACAGACTTGAAAAGACTTAGTGCAGATTGCAATTTTGGCGATATTCGTGATAGATTAATACAAGATCGAATAGTAGCAGGAATTATAGACAAGAGATTGAAAGATCGACTGCTTCGAGAAATAGATTTAACTCTACAGAAAACAGTTCAGATATGCAAAGCAGCAGAACTGGCTGAGCAACAAGTGAAGAAGATTGAAAACAGTGTAGAAGTTATGGCTGTACAGGAAAAGAAGAATACCTGGGAAGCAGAAAGAAGAAAGAAACAGAAACCAAGACCTCAACGTACAGAGAATGAAAATAGAAAACGGTCGGCGCGGCCGGCATGTCAGAAATGTGGTTTCACACACCATTATCGAAACTGTTCAGCTTTTGGAAAAAGTTGTAAAGTATGCGGTAGAGTTAATCATTTTGCAAAAATGTGTAGACAAAATAAATATGTCAAAGTAGTAAATGCTGATGTAGATCAGGTAACAAATGACATTTCAGAATTATTTGTAGATTTAATTTATATTGATACTATTGATTCACGAAAATGTACTAAATAAATTAGGGGTCAAAAATATTGAAAAATCTAATGTCACTTTATCTAATTATAATGGTAAAAAATTAAAAACATTAGGTAAAGTTACATTAAAATGTAAAGTAGATAATATTGAGAAATCGGTAGAGTTTCAGGTTTTTGAGGGTAATGCTGCACCTGTGATCGGTCTCGTAACTTCTTGTGATTTTAAATTGATTAAAAAATTAAATCCAGAAGAAAAAGCAATAGTCTCAACTATAGATAAATATAAATGGAATACAATTTTGACAGAATATCAAGAAGTTTTTAAAGGAATAGGAAAAATTAAAGATTTTGAATATAGAATAGAATTAAAAAATGATGCTATAGGTAAAATAGAGCCATGCAGACACGTACCATTTAAATTAATAAACAAATTAAAAGTTGCATTAGATAAAATGGAAAAATTAGATATAATAAGTAAAATTGATAAACCTACAAACTTTGTGAGTTCTCTTGTTATAGTAGGTAAGCCTGATGGTAGTCTACGTGTTTGTTTAGATCCTCAACATGTAAATAACTCAATTAGAAGAGAACATTTACAACTACCTACAGCGGACGAGATAGCAACAAAATTAAATGGTTCCAAGTATTTTGCAACATTGGACGCAAGTAAAGCATTTTGGCAAATTGCACTTACAGAAGATACACGTGAGTTGACAACATTTAACACTCCATTTGGTACATATCATTATAATCGTCTTCCATATGGTTTAAGTTCAAGCCCAGAAGTTTTTCATCGAGTTTTTAATAGAATATTTAGTGATATTAAAAATGTAGCAATTTATATAGATGATATTGTAGTTTGGGCTATATCAGAAGCAGAACTTTGTATAACTTTACAGAAAATATTTGCTAAAGCTAGAGAATACAATGTAAAATTCAATATAGATAAATGTAAATTTAATTTGAAAGAAGTTCGTTATTTGGGACACATATTCTCAGAAAATGGTATACAAGTTGATACTAAGAAAATAGATGCTATAAAGGATATGAAAATACCAATAAATAAAAAAGAACTGTTAAGATTTTTAGGTATGACTATCTTTCAAAATTTATTCCAAATTATTCGCAAACTACTGCCAGTTTGAGAGAAATAGTTAAAAATAAGATGTGATATTTGTATGGAATAAGGCTCAACAACAAACTCATGATAAATTAAAGGAACTATTATGTAAAGCACCAGTTCTTGCTTACTTTGATGTAACAAAACCAATATTGCTTAGCGTAGATGCTTCAAGTGAAGGTCTGTGTTGTGTAATATTTCAAGAAAATAGACCAATAGCATATGGGTCACGAGCACTCACACAAACAGAAAAATTATACAGCCAAATAGAAAAAGAGTGTCTAGCTATTTTACAAGGTTGCAAAAAGTTTTATCAATATTTATATGGGCAAAAATTTGTGGTCGAAACAGATCACCGACCTCTAATTACAATTTTTAAAAAACCAATGAATAAATGTCCTCCAAGGTTACAAAGAATGCGTCTTGCACTTCATAATTTTGATTTTGAGCTGGTTCATAAACCAGGTAAAGAAATTGTTGTTGCAGATCATTTAAGTAGATCATATTTGCCAGGAATAACAAACACAAATATGGAAGAAATAAATGTAGAAGCATTTGTTGCAATGATAGAAGAAAATTTAAGCTTCTCAGATCACAGAATAGAAAAGTTGAAAAAAGAAACAAAAGAAGATGAAGAATTGCAGACAGTATTAACTTATATTAGAGAAGGTTGGCCAGAAAATAAATTTGAGGTGAAAGCGTTAGCCAAGTCGTATTATTCTTTAAAAGATGAATTAAGTGAAAGTAAAGGGCTAATTTTTAAAGATACTAGAATTGTTATTCCCAGAGCAAGCAGATCTGATATGTTAAATAAAATCCATTATGCACATTTAGGTATAGGAAAATGTAAAGCGCTAGCAAGAAAATCATTATTTTGGCCCGGAATTAGTAAACATATTGAAGATTACATTGGTAAGTGTGATACATGTAAAAGTTATGCAAATGCAAATACAAAAGAGCCAATTTTAGAAAAACAAATACCAAAAGAACCATGGGAAATATTGTCAACAGATATTTTTTACTTAATGGGTAAAAGATATGTTATTGTAGTTGACTCGTTTAGTAAATATGTTGAAATTGATTTATTGAATGACATAACTTCTGAAAAAGTAATAGAGTCATTGAAGAAAATATTTGCTCGACATGGTATTCCAAAAATTTTATATTCTGATTCTGGTTCTCAGTACACAAGTTTGAAATTTAAAAAATTTGCAGCAGAGTGGAGTTTTCGGCATATTATAGTAACCGCAAAACATCATCAGTCAAATGGTTTAGCAGAGAGATATATACAGACAATAAAGAAAATTCTAAAGAAAATAATTGAAGAAGGAAAAGATAAAGAGATGGCACTGTTGCAATATAGAAACACACCTATAGATGATAGTGGAATTACTCCGGCAGAATTGTTATATGGAAGGACAGTAAAAAATTTAATTCCAGTTACTAGAAAAGAGAAGATAGAAAGGAAAAATTTTAGTGAAATATTAGAAGATAAACAACATAAACAGAAAATATATTATGATAAAGGCTCCAAGATTTAAAAATAGGAGAAAAAGTTAAAATACACAATGAAAGAAGAAATACTGCTCATGAGTCTGGTGTAGTAATTGGTAAAGGTCAAAATCCAAGATCATATAAAATTAAATTAGAAGAAGGATAAGAAATATTGAGAAACAAAAAAGCTTTGACGTGATTTTAAATTTGAAAAGAAATTAAATAAATATGATGATATCACAATCCCGTCAAAGACGCAAAGTCAAGTCAATGATGCAGCCTCTTCACAACCAGAAATTTCTAATAATACTTGTTTACCTTCTTCTAATCATTTAGTTACTAGTAGATCAGGCAGAATTATTAAAAAACCTCAATATTTAAAAGATTATGTTTGTATACTCAATTTTATCTAGTACTAAATAGTATTATTTCTCTTTTGATTTTGTTTGTTCTTTCATCCTTGAAAAAGGGAGATCTTGTATATTTAAGATCTAGTAATATAACAATAGAATAATGAAGTAGTTGACATGTAAAAATGTTTTGTATAACATACTTCTAAATAAAGTATAACATTAAATATTTATATGTGTGAGTACATAACAGCCCATAACAGTTTTTAATGATAAACTATATTAAAATATACTCCAAAACTTTTCAATTTTAGTATTTAAGACTTTTATATCATGGGAAACAAAATATTAGATTTTTGGCTAAAATTAATCAACCAGAAGTGATACTACACTTGAAGCTCTGAAGTAATTCTCGTGAAAAATATATTATGAAATGCTCCAAAACTTTTCAAATTTAGTACTTATGACTTTTATATGAAAGGGAACAACATATTAGATTTTGGATACAATTGATAAACCGGAAGTGATATTTTAATTGAAGCTCTGAACAGATTTTCGTGAAAAATATATTAATACAATCCATAACTTTTCAAATTTGGTATTTAAAACATTCATATTAATGAGAACGATATATTAGATGTTTTCTAAAATTGATAAACCGGAAGTACTATTTTACATGAAGCTATAAACAGATTTTCTTCAAAAAAATATATTAAAACATAATCCAAAACTTCTCAAATTTGGTATTTAATGTGACAAGGCGAGGGTAAGAGCAGTAATAGATAAATAACTTTTTATAAACTTTTCTAAATATTAGTTTCAATAATCATATTTTAACTCTGTTTATCTATTTTAGTTATAAATGTCAAAATTCAGTTTAGAAATTATTATTGTATTATGATAGTCACGACATTTATTTGTTTATCATTAGTCTAGAAATTATTAAGTATACGAGCGTGACTTTGAATGCCCTAGCCTATGCACCCTGTACCCCTAAGATAATCCTGTCCTGAAGATAGCGCTGTTTTAGAGACAGTCAAATTTAGTTACTCATGGAGTAAACATGTAAGAGTCTAGATTAGTTCGTCGAGTCGTACAGACGTGTTTTGGTTTAGACATGTAGTGTCTTTTAGTTTGGGGCGCGTGCATAACGCCCGCCCGCTGGGTTACGGAATAACATATCAGTCTATGTTTAATAGTAATCATGTAAATAAAACTTTAGTTAAATTAGTAAAAAACGTTTAGTTAATCAGTAAATATATGTCAGTAATGTCCATGTCCGCAGTGTTCATCAAGTGTAAAGTGTTAGTGTGCGTGTGTTCTTCTTCCTTGTCACGAAATCCTTGTCACCAAGCCGTGGACGCCAATCATCTAAGCGTCCACCAGCAAGTAAGTGTATCATCGTTGCAGTCAACAGTAATTAGTAGTATCATCCTCTTCGGCACCCCTCGTGTTACATTAAAACACGTGTATAATTTGAAACAACAATAGATTTTGACTATACCTATATGATAAACCGGAAGAGGTACGTAATTTGGAGCTCTTAACAGATTTTCGAGGAAAAATATAATAAAATATAATCCAAAATTTGGTATTACAGACTTTTCTAGTTATTGGAACAACAAATTAGATTTTGTTCTCGAATGATCAACCGGAAGTGATACTAAAGTTCATTGCGATTTCAAACATGGAATTGACGGGAGTTCATGTGTTGGCCACATCAGATTTTTTCACATTTAATGCTATTATAAATATTAAAGAGTATTTTATTCTCTATATGATTTGATTGCATCTTATACTTATATTAAATGGATATAGAATGGGGGTTTCCACCGTAATCAAAATAGTGAAAAATAACACTATTACACTAAAATATATCACAAAACATTTCTGAAAACACTAATTAAATGGTTAAATATGTATCCAATTTTTTTAAAATAAATGAAAACAATATACTACGTTTGAAACGCTGCCAGCCAATGACGTCATTTGCCGGATCGATTTTACAGTTTCTGTGTTATCTGTGTATCTGTGTGATGGGAATAGTTTACAATATTCGATTTTACCTACATACATCAAATACATTCAGTATTTTCCTATGGGATAATAGATGGCAGCACATTCAAATTGCAACATATTTAAAAAATAATGAAGTAGATATTATAAACCAGTTAAAAATGTGAATACAATACAATTATTATTGTTTGCCGTATGTTATATTGGTAAAGCATTTTCTAAGGTATACGTATTTTATAGATTATTGTATTTTGTGGATTAAATATTTGTAAAGTATTTAGTAAACCTCCAGTAGCGTATTCAAGGAATTACCCGAAGTTATGCCTTTGCCAATAGTTATTTACAAGTTGAAACACCTGTAAAAGAATATTTGTGGAAAAACCGGGATACAAACATTCCACCAAGATGTTCAGTAGACGAGGGATTTGGAATTTTTGATTAGGATTCGTAACAAATTAAATTATAAATTATGTATGCTAGTATACTTGAAACTTATTCCTTTGAGAATTATCTACTTTGTGTGTAAAATTATTTTTCGTTGTCATGTAATTTATTATTATTAATATAAAATTATCTATGATTGGTAGTATTTGCAGGAGTGATTTGTTTAAGCTATGAATAAACTAACAAATTCCCTTGCTTTTTAATCATGCCAATATATGATAATTAGTTTAGGGTAATTAAATTTTTTAGTAAATACTACTGGTCATATGTTTAGCCTCAAAGAACAAACACTTGCCATGCCAAGTGGCATAATTTTCACTAGAGTAATCCTATTTAACACGGAGAAACAGACAGATCTATATATTTTTATGTGATGGTATTGTCAATTTTTTAATTAGATTAATTGCAAATTTCGTTATTTTTGTTATTTTGAGGTTCAAAGTATAAAACTTTCTTTTGTATGATATAATTTATCTCTCCAAATAATTTGTAAGTCTTATTGTCTTGACGTCGTGCTCGAAAGAATCGAAGTTCAGTTCTTTAATTCTAAGAATTTAGGTCACAAACAGTTGTTCTTACTATGCGCAGATCCCCATTATTAAAAAGGTCTATTTTCATAACAACCCTGCTTTCAGGGTTGTTATATACCAAAGGTGCGTTCGGCAATTCCACACCGTGTACACTTTTTAAACCATGTACTCCAAAGTCGTTCGTTTATTCCATTTTATGTACACTGCGCACAAGTAGTAGCGTTCGGTAAGGGTGGTGTAGTGCGCATGGTGCTTACTACGGTTTTCACATTAGAACTTCAAAACAGGGACTTTAAGTTCATTGGATTTAAAGATTGGCTGACGTTCACAGTATGTGTTTATATCGCTAGTGTCGCCATCTATTTTAAAGTTTTTATTCTTCAAGTTGGCATTGTAAAAGTTACCAATATTAGTATCATTTCTGGTCTTGTATATTCGTACATCGAAATTAGTTATATCTGATATGTTGTGAATTGCGATTCCGAAAAAGGAATGCAAAAGAATGTTTATCCCTTTACATTAGCAAACCTTCTGATCGTAGTGATCTTAATAATTTTCTAATATTTTTTTTACGTTCACGCTCATTATTTATTCTTACATTTCGAACATACTACGGGAACATACTTTGAATCATTCAACAAATATTGATATTTAATGAACACATTATTGAAAATAACCTCCATATCAACCAAACACTGGCACAATCACCAAAAAATTAGAATTATGTTGGCAACTAATACCACGTGACCGCACTTTAAGACACAAATTTCTATCTTCTAATGGCAGTGTATAGGTGCGAAAATAAACGTTTTAATTGGAATTTAAAAATAACTATTTCAAAACAATGACAACATTATTTTATATCTGTGGTATTTGCAATGCAAATAGTGGCGACATGAAATGAAAATCCATTCTAAAAAAAACGTATAATTATTAGTTTATGTATTTGTTGTATATATACTTGTTTGAGGTTATAAAACAAAACTGTTTTAAAATTCAAATGCAATTTTTTTATTGATTTCTTGTATTTGTACACAATTATTAGCGTTAGAAACAAAGGTTAACTGACAGCTTAACTCATTTTCAACACCAAAGCGTTCGAATATTCGTTTGATGCACTATTTGCACCGAAGTCACATGACTATCAACTGCACACTACACTACACCGCACCAGATTTTTTTACCGAACGCACAACGTGCGCACAACACCCTAGAGCGTGTTATGAGTTGTTGCTATGGTAATGTTGTCAATAAATTGGTACTGATACTGGGATAAAACCTCAAAAACAAGCAAAAGCATGCATAGCCTACCTACTCCGCAAATTTTATTAAAACTTTCTGATCCGTAATCCTTAGAATAATAAAAATTATAGTCGGACGTTAAACGTTGAATGCACCACAGAAGTTAAACGGACAATAATGCCTTCGGTCTACGTACACTTCTCGGGTCAGAGGCCCTCGAAAAGTACACTGTTGACCTCAGGCGTTATTGGGGTGTATTCTGTAAGGAAACTGTTAATTTTAAACAGTATGTTAAAAATAAACTTGCTGTTAAAATATATTTTCTATTCTGTAACTATCAATTCTGTTAAAATTTTAACACCCGTGTTAAAATGAGGTGTTAAAACTGTATATTTTAACGCCAATTCAAATCGATGTTTATACAATAAAATTATCACAGAATTTGAATATGTTGCACTTCTAATTAATGAAAATGTAATAGAAAACGACAGAAAATTACCATGGATGAATATAAAAAATATAGGTGATATTTAATAAAATATACAGCTGTTTTACGAAGTATTTTATTTAATAACGGTCACCCGTTCCATCGTATGTCTTTGTGTATCACAGCGTGATGCCAGTAGGAATATTTAATTGAAATAATTCGACAAAGATTCACAATTGAACCTTTGAATGGTATATCGAGAGCACGATTTAGATGTATCGTAAAACATAGGACTTTATTTTAATGTAGGTATTAAATGCAATTAAAATATCTTATTCCTGCCTTGTTCGTCAAACCAACTTAACATTTTTGATTGTCATTTCTGTTCTGAGGATGAAGAAAAAATTTTACATACCGAATGATGACTTAATATTTTGTAATTTCAATGTAATTCATTTTTAATATGGAATCTAAAAATGAGACATGATTATGCAGCAGATTTTTATTTATTTTCCGAAGTATTCGTTTTTCTAAAATTTCAAAGTGACAGATTTGTTTTCTAAAATTTCAAAGTGACACATAAACTGATAGTTGTTTACTTTTTTTATCATGTTTATTTATTTGTGTTACATGACTTTCGTAAAGACGTGCCGTTTTCTGTCTTGTTGATCACTTCATTCTAGTATTTAACAGACATGTTAAAATTTATGATTTTAACAGCAGTGTCAAATTTTCGCGTAGAGAATACCAAAAAATGAATTTATTGTTAACAGTCATGTTAAAATATAATTTTTTAAAGGCATGTTAAAATTAACATTTTTTTTACAGAATACATCCCAATGTCCTTATAACACCCTTGATCGCTGTAAATAGTAAGTAAAATGATGTCAACAATTGCCAGTTGGGCTGTCAAATGAAACGTCAAAAATATTGCAGTCATTAAAATACCTGTATTCTCGGTGAAAATTTGCATCGTTAGACATTTTAGCTTATTTCGATAAGATTTTTTAAAGTTATCTGAGATATTCTTACATTTTACGTCTCAATTTTTCAGAAACAAACGCCTTAGATCTAAGTTGTTCTTACTATGCGCAGATCCCCATTGCGCATATCTTCTATCTCTTTATATTGAAAAGGTCTATAGACCAGAAAAGTGTAACGGTCAAACATAGGTGCGGTATTCAAACTCAGTTCATAACGCTGAGAACATAATTTCAATCCCCGTGTATTTCTTACCAAGGAAATTTTTGCTCAACCTTAAAGGCCGAAAAATCTCATAAAAGTAAATTTCTTATGCAAAGCATTATATTTAACATCTAGACCGATCCTTTATCTCCAGATTCGTACAATAATATTCACATGAACTCTGCACAGTTTATAATTATTTAAATAATAATACAACACTACAAAATTCATTGAACGTATATCTTAGTTTGATCGTGCATGCTTCATTTTTTATTGTGCTGTCGGTATACTTGCTTGCATCAAGCATTTTAATTTCTAATAATTTTCTTACTTTACCTTTTGTACAGGTTTAAACTGTTGCAATCTGTTACTGAATAAACAAACTATCGAATTCTTAGCAAGAGCTGTTTAATTTATTTTTTTTAAATATTTTTTTTGTCTGCAAAATTAAACTCCTATATGAAACCTATACTAAAGAATTCAAACTATGAACTCGCGCCAAAGACAAATTCTAACCTAATTTTTCTGGTCTATTGACTTAATCTTATTCAAAGGATCTAGTTAATGAACACGTACAGTTTACCGCATTTAAACATAATTTGTCACACGCAGACATGGGTAATAAACTGTGATGATGTAATTTTTATACAAAAACATTGCGATAATTGAGTAAACATTTAAATCGCCGCCATATTCTTTGAGAACATCTGTGATAAGTGAATTCACTGATTATGCGCAATGAAAACTTTCATGTTGAAACCGTTGAAACTTGTTAATAAAGCACAAAGCGAAGACACTTTAATAGTGTTTTTTGGTCTGTTTGCAAGTTTGACTAGTTTGAGCTACCTGTACTACTGTACATCATTGCTTACTGTGTTAGAATTGTTTTAAATTCTAAAATGATAGATGTAAAACTAATTCATTGAGATGGGTGGGAGTAAAAGTAGTTTGAAAACAAATTCAACAGAAATTAAAGATTGTGGTGATTTTAAACAAGGTACGTTACGTAGTTACCTACTTATAATATGAACAAGTCCGCCTAATATAATCCACAATACCATATAACTTTTATATTTTACCCTCTGGTATTCTTTTTTATAGAAAATTGGACTTATGGAATATATTAAAATTTTATTTTTTAAGATTTGAATTGCTACCGGATTTTAATAATTTCATGTTTGCAGCCATTGACGATGAAAGCAATGAAATTGAATATTTAACCCTAACATTTGAATCAGATACAGGCGAAAAGAGGGAAATCAATGAAGAAAATGGAATTAAAGGAAGTAAAATAGAAGAAAATGACCCAGTCGAAAATAAAGGTATGATATTAAACAAGATTTTCAAATGGGGCTTAAGAAATCAAGAGACTTTGCTAACCTTGAAATCATATGCGATAAGCAATTGTTTTCTTATTTTTTTCGGTCGAATGCTGTTTCTAAGTCAACGAAGCAGCAGTGCAATTCTTTTTTCCTTGTTAGGGTTTTTTCGCATAGTTGTCTAAGTGTAAATATGTGGTCTTGAGTTCCTCTCCCTGGTCTGAAGCCGCTTTGTGAGTCTTCCAGTCTTAGTTCTATAGTTGGTATTATTTTGTTTTGGTGTATTTTTGCGTACATTTTCCCAACTACACTTAAAAGGGTTATTCCTCTGTAATTCGAGCATTCTTTGGAGTCTCCTTTTTTGTATATAGGGGTTATGCCCGTTTGCCAGTCTTGGGGAGTTCTTTCTTCTTTTGCGGCCATATTAAATATTTGCAGTATTCTTTCTTTTCCCTTTTCTCTTATATTCTTTATCATTTCCGTTGTGATGTCATGTCCGGGGGATTTTCCATTTTTCAATGGACCTTTCCAATTTAAAGAGATAGAAGATATGCGCAATGGGGATCTGCGCATAGTAAGAACAACTGAGATCTATGACGTTTGATTCTAAAACATTTAGACGTAAAATGTGAGAATATCTCGGATAACTTTAAAAAATCTTATCGAAATAAGTTACAAAAGCTTTTATTGAAGGTAAAATGTCTAACGATCCAATTTTCACTGAGAATACAGGTATTTTAATGACTGCAATATTTTTGACGTTTCGTTTAACAGCCCAACTGACAGTTGTTCGCGCCATTTTCTTACTATTTGCAGCGATAGAAAGAGATAGCCCTTAAATTGGAAAGGTCCTTCTTCTGGTATTTCGTCTTCTTGTTCTTTGTATTCTATATTTTGTATTTGCTGCTGACTTATATTATTTGTTGCTAATTTGGTTTTGCTTTCTAGTAGTTCCTCAAAATATGCTTTCCATCTGTTCATGATATCTTTTTCTGTCTCGATAATTTTTCCTTCCTTGTCTTTCATATTTAAGAGTGTTGTCTTTTCTGCATTCTTAATGTTCCTTAGCATTCCGTAGATTAGCTTTTGGTTTGTTTCATAGTTTTCTCTTATTTTTTCTCCAAACTCTATCCAGCTTTTTTGTTTTGCTTCTTTAATTAGGGATTTTACCTCATTTCTTGCCTGTTTGTACACGTTGTAGTCTTCTATGGATTTGTTTGATTGGTATTTTTTCCATTTTTGTTTTTTGCTTTTCACAGCATTTTTTATCTCAGTTGTCCACCAAGGAGTTTTCTTTGTTTGTTTATTGCATATTTTTGTTTTTCCGCTCTTTCTAATACAATCTTTTTAAATTCATTCCAATTCTCTAATATTCCTTTCTTGTTATTGGTTTTCTCTAAATCTTTCTTCAACTATACTCTATCCGTTTTAACTATAGACTTGATGGCGTTTCGAGCGCGGCCGTTTTTACATGTATTAAATAACGAATTCAAATTCTGGCGCCATTCCTGGATTTAAAAAATTCTTTATGACATTTTTTTCAGTAATTTTGTCTTGTACATACATATCTATCTATTTTTATCGATAATATTAACGAAGAGAACAATAACAAAATAACGAACTACTAACTAAAAAAATCTGATGTGGCCAGCACATTACCTTCCGTCAGTTCTATGTATTTTGTATGTCATACAGAAAGTTCCTTGCAAAAGATTATATTTCTTGTATAGTACCTTAAGGCAGTTGTATGTATTTTATACAAATTCCATACAGAAAGTTTCTAACAATAGATCCTTTATTTCCAGTAAAATTATAACAAACATACTGTCAACGGCACTTGACACTGACACCTTTCAATCAGAATTTTCTTAATGTAGCAGCTGTTTCCAGAGTTATAGCAAAGCTGACTAATATATATATATGATATTTAATTTCTTTATAATTTTTTAACTCTATGTCCATTTAATATGAAGTATAAAATGCATTCAAATTGTATAGAGAATAAATAATTCTTTAATACTTATAATAACACTAAAGGTGAAAAAATGATATTTACCACCGTTTTTTCAAGAAAAACTGTTAAAATCTTCAAATGAGGGTACTTCTGGTTGACCAATCATAACCAAAATCTAATCAGCTCTTCACATGGATGTAACGAAGAGGAATACGAAAGAATTATAATTTTTGGAATTGTAGTATTAGAGTTATCGCATTAGAAAATTTTGTCACACACAGACACACACACACACACACACACACACACACACACATACATACATACATACATACATACATACATACATACATACACACACACACACACACACACACACACACACACACACACACACACACACACACACACACATACAGACATCATCGTAAAAATAGTAAAATCGTATTCTAGGGACTCTAAAACGTGCTTATTCATCAAAAACTCACCACCGAATTTTTTGACCAAAGACAATACCTTCCTTACCTAAAGGTGACGGAAGGTAAAAAACAACGAAAACTGTGTAATATGAAATATAACGCCAAAACACTACGAAAATTATATAAACGAAAAGAACAGTAACATACTTAACAAACAGAACTGAACAGAAATTAATAATATGTAATAAATCGTGTATTTACTATTGACTTTATTGACTTTTATTTATTTTATGTCAGACGTCAAAATAATTGATACAGTTGTCAAGCAAATATAAATTTCGCGTCAATTATTTTACTGTGTAAACTCGGTTCACGTTTGAACCAATCAGAGAGCTAGAATCTTAGGCCCTATCTCACCCAACGCTCTATAGTTAAAACGGATAGAGTATAGTTCCTGGTATCTTGTTTTTATTTTCTCGTCTTTTAGTTTGTAGCTCCTGATTTTGTAATTTATTACATGTTTGTAGCCGTTGACGATGAAAGCAATGAAATTGAATATTTAACCCTGACATTTGAATCAGATGCAGGCGAAAAGAGGGAAATCAATGAAGAAAATGGAATTAAAGAAAGTAAATTAGAAGAAAATGACCCAGTCGCAAATAAAGGTATGATATTAAACAAGATTTTCAAATGGGGCTTAAGAAATCAAGAGACTTTGCTAACCTTGAAATCATATGCGATAAGCAATTGTTTTCTTATTTTTCTCTTTTATAAATTTTTAAAAGCACAGATATTTAGAACTGTTCTTGGTTAAAATCACGATTTAAAATATAGGTATGGTTTTTTCACTAAGCATGTCCTAATGGGAGCAGTTAGGCGTTGCTGCTCCATCTAATTTTTGCCCCTCCATTCTATTTCTAAACGTCCTGATTTCTGACATTCCTAACCTAAATATAACTCAATATGCAAGCGTGCGTAAACTTTATTCAAACTGCGCAAACGTACTATAAAAAATGAAGGATTTTTCATAACAGTGTTTACACTATTAATTGCTAAAAATGATTAGAAGAAACAGTTTTGCGTGTAAGCCCCAATAGACCTTTTCAATTTCAGAGCATTCTCTACCCGCTTAATTTAACCACCAAAATGCATTTCTTTGTATACCTATAACTCCAGTATTATATAAAAATCTTAATTAAAACTTACTTAATCCTAGGCTTTGTACCTTTCGGTGTCAGGCTTGTAGAGTTGAGTTGTCTTCTTTTGGTGTTCTTTTCCAAAATTCTTTCCAGGTGGTCCTGTTTGTTGTGAGTTTCTTTATTTCTTTACAGCTTCCTCCTCGATCTTTTGCTGCTTGCATCACATCCTGATTCCATGTTTTCTTAGGTCTGCCTCTTTTTCTTCTTCCTGTTTCTCTTGCCTCGTGTATTTGTTTAGTTAATCTCTTATCATCCATTCTCTGTATATGTCCGTACCATCTGAGTTGCCCCTCTTGTATTGTTTGGGTTATTGGTTTTACTTGAAGTTTGTCTCTGATTGTGGTGTTTCTTATCTTGTCCAGTCTCGTTTTTCGGTCTATCTTCCTCAAGAATATCATTTCCGAACTTTGAATTTTGCTCTTCCATTTCTCTGCCATAGTCCACGATTCGCAACCATACATCAGTATTGGTGTCACTACTTTTTTGAATACTTGCACCTTTGTTTCTTGTTTGCCAAAAAATTTGGTTTTCAGTGCATTATCTTGTTGTTGTGCCTGTCCTTTCTCTTATTTCCTCTTCTATACTACCTTTTTCGTTTATGATTGCGCCGAGATATTTAAATGAACGTACTTGTTCTAGTTTTTTTCCTTCTATGAGTATGTTTACTTCATTGTCTTGTTCACTGATTTTTAAAATCTTAGTTTTTGCTATATTGATTTTCATGTTCCTCTTCTTTAGTTCTTCATTTAGTATGTTCATGTTATGCTGAATATCCTTCTCAGTCGTTCCCAATACTGCCATGTCGTCTGCGTAACAAAGTTCTGATATCTCTATCTTCTTCAGTCTCCAATGTCCAACCATAACTTTCTTAAAATCTTTTTTCGCGTTTTTCAAAACATCGTCTAGTACCACCGAGATTAATATCGGGTTAAGTGCGCAACCTTGTCTAAGTCCTGTTTCTGTTATAAATTATTGTTCTGAAGTTTCATTTCTTACCCTTACGAAGTTGATGCATGAAATATACAGGCTTTTTATCTGTCTTATGGGTCGATTCTGTTCACATCTGTATGTCTTACAGATCTGTAAATCTGTAAAAACCTGACAAAAACGCATCTATTTTTGTTAATTAATATAAAATTATACATAAGAGTGCAGTTTTCGTTGCGATTTTGTTCATTATTTACAAATTTACAGATCTGTAACATTTACAGATGTGAACAGAATCGACCCATTATTGTTTTCGGTGTTATTCCCCTGTTACTTAATGCCTGCCAAACATCTTCTCTTTCCACTCGGTCGAATGCTTTTTCTAAATCAACGAAGCAGCAGTGCAATTCTTTTTTCCTTGTTAGGGTTTTTTCGCATAGTTGTCTAAGTGTAAATATGTGGTCTTGAGTTCCTCTCCTTGGTCTGAAGCCACTTTGTGACTCTTCCAGTCTTAGTTCTATAGTTGGTCTTATTTTGTTTTCGAGTATTTTTGCGTACATTTTACCAACTACACTTAATAGGTTTATTCCTCTGTAATTCGAGCATTCTTTGGAGTCTCCTTTTTTTGTATATAGGGGTTATTATGCCCGTTTGCCAGTCTTGGGGGGTTCTTTCTTCTTTTGCGGCCATATTAAATATTTGCAGTATTCTTTCTTTTCCCTTTTCTCTTATATTCTTTATCATTTCCGCTGTGATGTCATGTCCGGGGGATTTTCCATTTTTCAATTTGTTTAGCACTTGTGCTAGTTCTTCTTCTGTTATTTCGTCTTCTTATTCTTCGTATTCTATATTTTGTATTTGCCGCTGACTGTTTATATTATTTGTTGCTAATTTGGTTTTGCTTTCTAGTAGTTCCTCAAAATATGCTTTCCATCTGTTCATGATATCTTTTTCTGTCTCCATAATTTTTCCTTCCTTGTCTTTTATATTTAAGTGTTGTCTTTTTTGCATTCTTAATGTTCCTTAGCATTCCGTAGAATAGATTTTGATTTGTTTCATAGTTTTCTCTTATTTTTGCTCCAAACTCTATCCAGCTTTTTTGTTTTGCTTCTTTGATTAGGGTTTTTACCTCATTTCTTGTCTGTTTGTAAACGTTGTAGTCTTCTATGGATTTGTTTGATTGGTATTTTTCCATTTTTGTTTTTTGCTTTTCACAGCATTTTTGATCTCAGTTGTCCACCAAGGAGTTTTCTTTGTTTGTTTATTGCATATTTTTGTTTTTCCGCATACCTCTTCCGCTGTTTCTAATACAATCTTTTTAAATTCATTCCAATTTTCTAATATTCCTTTCTTGTTATTGGTTTTCTCTAAATCTTTCTTCAACTAGTTCCTGGTATCTTGTTTTTATTTTCTCGTCTTTTAGTTTGTAGCTCCTGATTTTGTAATTTATTACATGTTTGTAGCCGTTGACGATGAAAGCAATGAAATTAATGAAATTGAATATTTAACCCTGACATTTGAATCAGATACAGGCGAAAAGAGGGAAATCAATGAAGAAAATGGAATTAAAGAAAGTAAATTAGAAGAAAATGACCCAGTCGCAAATAAAGGTATGATATTAAACAAGATTTTCAAATGGGGCTTAAGAAATCAAGAGACTTTGCTAACCTTGAAATCATATGCGATTAGCAATTGTTTTCTTATTTTTCTCTTTTGTAAATTTTTAAAAGCACAGATATTTAGAACTGTTCTTGGTTAAAATCACTATTTAAAATATAGGTATGGTTTTTTCACTAAGCATGTCCTAATGGGAGCAGTTAGGCGTTGCTGCTCCATCTAATTTTTGCCCCTCCATTCTATTTCTAAACGTCCTGATTTCTGACATTCCTAACCTAAATATAACTCATAATATGCAAGCGTGCGTAAACTTTATTTAAACTGCGCAAACGTACTATAAAAAATGAAGGATTTTTCATAACAGTGTTTACACTATTAATTGCTAAAAATGATTAGAAGAAACAGTGCTGCCACCCGGAAAAGTTTTGCGTGTAAGCCCCAATAGACCTTTTCAATTTCAGAGCATTCTCTACCCGCTTAATTTAACCACAAAAATGCCTTTTTTGTATACCTATAACTCCAGTATTATATAAAAATCTTAATTAAAATTTAAGTCACATTAAACATAAAGGATTTATCTGTGGTTCTACAGTGTCACATTTTAAAATTGTTAATAAATAAGACTAAATTTGTTAAAACTTCAAAGAAATTCAAAGTTTCTACAGCATTTTTTATAATATGCACAACAAAAATTTGAATAATTAGCGCTGCAGAATTTTAAATTAAACTTTCATGAACATGTTTTCATTTATCTATCATTAATTTCATATTACGAGTACATATTGTAAATATCGTACTACGATGTTGTAACAGACCTTTTCAATTTAAAGAAAATATTTAAAATGCTATATATGTGATGTGACAATCAAAATAGTCAAAATATCATCGAAGGTACTGTGGCAGAAAATATAATTTTTCTTATGTGTGATTACTGTAAACCATTTTATCATATTTAACTAATATTGTACGTACAATACATAGAAATTGAGATTAAAAAGTTGGAAAACTGGAATGATTGGAAAGAAGAAAATTTCTACATATCACGATATCAGTGTATGATGTTAGCATCTTTCTTTTATATTCGCAATGAAGAAGATTTTTCATTGAAAATATACCAGGCTCTAAGTGGAATCAGTTGCACAAGCTCGAAAAAGAAAATACACGAAAAATACGAACCATGTGAATTTCTATCTTTAACATTAACATTACATGTACAAAATCTATAATAAATAGACGAATTATTATTATTTATTATTATAATACTTCTGCCCAACAGCCAAAGACCAATTACAGGATAGGTACAAAATACAAAAGAAAATACAAAACATGTACATACGTATGAATGACAAAATAGAAAAATAAAGAGAAATGTTCACTATATCATTATACAATGTTAAATATATCAATATCAATGTATAACCTATTATATGCACTGCACATCATATAAATAGGTGAAGACATAAGTATGTTAGTACGTGCATTAGGTAGGTAAAAAGTATCATTGCATCGAGTGTTTAATGATGGTATACGGAAACATAATAAATTAAGGGACTCAACGTCATCAACTTTGTTATTCACTAATTTAGATAAATGCAATGACAAAATTTCATCACGCCTACTTACAAGGCTTTTAAATTTAAACATATTACACAACATATTATACGTAACATTTACATCAGGGTAAGAGCTAAATAATTTGAAATATAAATATTTTAGAAATCTTTTTTGTACATTTTCAATACTCTTTATGTAAATATCATGTATGGGGCACCATATGATACAGCAATAATCCAGTTTAGATCTGACGTAAGCAAAATACATAGTGATTATGGGTTCTATAGTGGAAAAATTACGACAATTCCTTATAATGAATCCCAGCATTTTGTTACTTGATGAACATAAATTTTTAATGTGAACGTTAAGTGACAATTTAGAGTCGAAATCGATTCCTAAGTCTTTCATATCGTTACTTCGAGTGAGAATTTTATTATCAAGAACATAATCAAAAATTATCGGATTTGATTTCCTAGAATATGTTACAATATTACATTTTTTAAAATTCAAATGTAAATCATTTCTATTGCACCAGGCAACTATTGAAATTAACTCATTTTGCAAAGGTTGACAATCAGTAATGGAAGAAATAGTATTGAATATTTTTAAATCATCTGCGAATAATAAACATTCACTTTTTATGACAGATGTTATATCATTGATAAAAATTAAGAATAACAGGGGGCCCAAGTTAGAACCTTGAGGCACCCCAGATGTTGCTTTATATAACTCAGATTTGTGTCCTAGGTATTGCACATAGTAAAATCTATTTAGTAAATACGATTCTAGCAAGAGTATTAATGAGTCCGATATGCCAAACGTGTTGAGCTTATCTAAAATAATAAAATGATTAATACGATCGAAAGCTTTGGCAAAATCTGTATATATAGTGTCGACTTGGCCCCTATTATCAAGGACTTGGGATACGTATTGTTTAAAATAGCACAGATTAGTTGCTGTTGATCTACTTTGCATGAAACCATGCTGTCTCGGCGATATTAGATTGCGGATACGCGAATAAATTGTATTATATATAACACATTCAAAGATTTTACTAAAATTACATAGTATGGCAACTGGGCGATAATTATTGATATTAGTTTTATCACCACATTTATGTACTGGCGTGACCCGCGCAGTTTTCCATTTATCAGGAAAGGTATTAGTTTTAAGTGATAAGTTGAATATGTGAAATAATGCAGTTGTTAATGGAAAAGTACAATCTCTAATGAAAAAACCGGGAATCATATCAGGACCGCAAGTCATATTAGATTTAATTTTTTTAATAGCATTTCTAATTTCCTCTTCACTGATTTTTTCCATATGTACTGTAGTATTATTTATGGAAAACGAAAAATTATTTGAACTATTGTTACGTGTTGAAGGAATTAAAACACTCTCGAAGAACTTTGCAAAACCGGAAACAATGTCCTGAATTGAGTTAAAACATAAGTCGCCCATGAACATTTGAGCAGGTAAGCGCGAGTTTGATTTTTTTGAATTAACAAAATTCCAAAATTTTTTAGGGTCTTTACTAATGGAATGTTCACAGGAAGTCACATATTTACTATACGCTGACTTAATGTCACGTTTTACTTTACTTCTATAGTTTTTGAATTCATTTAGGTAGGATAGATTATTCGGATATTTTTTATGCATACGAAAAAAGTGATTCTTTTTCCGAATAATTAAACGTATTTCTTTAGTGAACCAAACTGGATAATTACTTTTTTTTACAGTTTTCATAGGAACACATTCATTAAAAAATTGGTACAAAACATCATAAAAATATTCAGTTGCATACAACTGCAAGTATTATACAATTTTAAGACAATTTTCTGCTTCTTGTATTATATCTTGTTCAAATATTAACTTAAGAAACACATTTTTATATAATTCATTATTGCAATCAGACGACCATTGTTGGAATTTTATTCATACGATAAGTATCTTTTACAATGAGAAAATGTGTATACCTAAAAGAATTTTTCATATTAGTAGAAGATATCTGATGAAAAGTTATTTTCTTATACAATTCAATCGGTAATTTTGTAAAAATTATTACATCCCCCACTGCATCACATAATATTTGACATCCTATCATTCGCATTCATTGCAAATATTTTATAAAATAGAAATTGCAAAATTATTCTGACATAAAACATAACCTTGCTATGTTTCAATGAGTAACCATTTTTTTCATTTTTGTCCGCTGTCGGCGCTGACTACTTTTGTGCACACCGCCTATTGGAGCTAAAATGTGTAACGATGCAAATTTCCATCGAGAATACAGGAATTTTAATGACTGCAATATTTTTGACGTTTGGTTTGACAGTCAACTGGCAGTTGGCGCCATTTTACTTACTATTTGCAGCGATAGAAAGAGATAGCCGTTAAATTGAAAAGGTTTATTAAAAATGGTTTTAAACACGCTAGTAAGTATTGCTCTCTAGTGGCGTAGAATAGATTTAGAAAATCGATGGTTGGCACAAATAGTTTGCAATTTGATGTATTATTGAACAAACCTTTAACTATAAAGATTGTTCAACACGTGGTTTTTGTTACTATAAATAATCCGTTAACTTTGTGAATAAATAGGAGAAATATAATTAAATACAATCAGTTCTAATCAACATCTCATCTTGTAACTTCAAAGCAATATTTTGCTGGAATCATTTGTTGGTTATTTGTTTCGTTCACGGATTCACGTACACTGGCTTGCAAAAAATCGCGTACACCTATTTTTTGCTGTATTGAGTCGATCTTGAATTTTAATTTGTCAATGTCACTAGTATCAATTAAGACGTCAAAATTAACAGAAATTCTAATACATACTTGGTTGTTCTTTCATTTTTTTGGAATATGTAATTTAATAGTAAGAAAATTAAATACAATGAAGAGCTTGCTCCACAATAGATCAAATGTGATGACAGTGACAACATTGTCAGTTTTTACATTATTTAAATAAGTAAAAAAATTGATGTGGCCAACACAACATCTCCCGCTATTTAATTCTCATTAATTTAAATATACCTACTTACATATTTAGTTGTACTAGAAACTGTATTAAAATCCATGCCATATAACTATGGTTCTATTTACTATTTTCTTTTTAAAACGTTACTATTATTAATTTGAAATGATTAGTTCTTTGACAGTGACATTTATATGTCAGTTACATACATTTGAGATATGGGGGTCTGTCTAATTCATATAGCGTGAGGCTATCATAACCCAATCCCGCTATCCGACTCCGACTCCATCTGTTGGCTAGTAGTGAAATTTATATTAATATAGCCAGATGTGGCTATCCAGTGGTACCGCTACGAACAAAGTGTCACGCTATAATTTGAATGTTTGTTTTGAAAGTGATTGATAACTCTGAGTGAGAAACTAAACTAAGTAATCTAACACACTATAACAAATCTACTAAATTAATCCTAGAACAAACCTAAATAAAGAGCCACACCAAGAACTAACACAAATAGGTACTATAAGAACAAAGCCATGATCATCCATAGTCAAACTAGAGTGAAAGCTATCAGCATATTTGACATCTGTCATTATAGCGGATAGCACATGTGACTATCCGATTTGAATCCATCTGTTGGCTAGTAGTGGAACTTATATAGCGGGTAGCACATGTGGCTATCCGACATGAATCCATCTGTTGGCTAGTAGTGAAACTTATATAGCGAATAGCGGATAGCACTTGTGACTATGAATTAGAATAGACCCCATGAACTGTCTAAGTAATTGTGTTTGTTTAAAGCGCAGACTCTGTGACTTAAATTATAAATTTATCCATAAAATATATAGATAACGTATTAATGCAAACCAATAGAAAATTTAATAATCTTTAATTTTTATGGGGTCTCGTGGCCGCGTGCCTGAGTGTCAAGTCGCGAATCTGGGGAACCGGGGTCGATCCCGACCGACGCCAAATATTTTCCAATTTTAAATGGCACAAAATTGTCCCCTGTGGTGCACTCTCCACGGCAGCATTGAGTGCCCGTGAGGTGACGCCTGGTAAGCGCCCGCACGGTGCAAATATTTCATCATTACCGATATCTGTATACAAGCAGATTGGCACACCCAGCAATGGGTAATAAGCCGTGATGATATATTTATTTATTTTATTTATTTAATTTTTATAATAACATAAATCTCGAAAAAATAAAATTTAAAATAAAATAAATAAATAAATATATCATCACGACTTATTACCCATTGCTGGGTGTGCCAATCTGCTAAATAAAATTTAAAGGTATTTTTCGGCGAAAAACTATTTTGAGCTTCAAGTGCCATTTCCGGTTATCTGTTTTATAATAAGGTATAAATACAAGGTTACAAAATTTTCTGAAGATATTTGAGTTAGAGCGTAAACAGAAACCCTACATAGTTTTCTAAATTTCTTTGTATTTTCTGTTAAATATAAACGTCTTTTTTTACCATGTCTATAATCATCCGACATAATTAATTTTTCCTTTATTCATGGGAATGACAATCAGTGGATATATATTTCCTAAATGTAAACTGGCTTGCAAAAAATCACGTAACCTTAAAAAATCAAGTAACCGAGTTCTTATCATTTTTACCTCCCGCTACCCTTGGTAAGGGAGGTATAGGGATCGTGCTAAAAATCGCATATCGAGATTTTGGTAAATGACCAAGTTTTAAGGTCCGTAGAATCCAATTTTAACATTTTTACGATGAAGCTCAAAATAGGTTTCTTCGAAAAATACCTTCAAATATTATTTTTTCAAGATTTGTGTTATAAAAATTAAAGATTATTAAATTTTCTACAGATTTGCATAAATACTTTTTATATATATTTTTGGATAAATTTATAAAATTATCTATAATTTTAATCCCGGAGCCCACGCTTTAAACAAGCAAAACTCCTTGGTTACACATTTCATATCTCAAATGTATGCAACTGACAAATAAATGTCACTCTCAAAGAACTAATCATTCCAAATTAATAATAATAACGTTTTAAAAAGAAAGTAGTAAATAGAACCATAGTTATATGAAATGGATCTTAATACAGTTTCCGCAATAACTAAATATGTAAGTATGTATATTTAAATTAATAAAAATTAAATAGCGGGAGGTTTGGTCTTTTATAAACAAATGCCCTAGATCTCAGTTGTTCTTACTATGTGGATCCCCATTGCGCATATCTTCTATCTCTTTAAATTGAAAAGATCTATTGATATGTGTGTTTCCATGCTTTCTTTCTCCGCTACCGGCGCAACGTGATAACGACCCAGCTGTCACTCATCATTTTGAAAACAATTATTGGCATGTATTGTTAAGCGTGGCAAAATAATGGTTAACTTGTTATTAACATGGCCAACTTCATTGAATTCTAACATTACACAAACGAAATAATTTATAGGGTACGTCAAGTGGCACCACGCACGGCGTAATATTGTACAATTTCGAGAAATTATCTGTTACAAATAAATATTAATTTCTTTGAAGTAATGTATTTACTTTTAATAAACTGATAACACATTTTGCACATCTAAACTTTCTTTATTGACAGAGACCAAGGAGGATCTGGGACACCGACACTATTCTCTTAATTGAAATAAAAATAACTAGATGTCTCACGACAAAATTTTATATGGAAAAACAACTATTTGAGACGGCCATATAGGTCTTTCCATCTGAAGAGACACCTGCGCGAAGTACGCATTTGCGTCTTAAAAAGAGAGGCAAATATGAGTAACAAGGAATACTACGCTACTCTCTGTTCTGCGTAACATCAGTTTCAATTTTCCTCATTCTGATGTTGACATCGCTTGGATTCACATCGCGCTCAGTTCTGCATTTTGACATTTGATATACTCGTTTTGTTACTTGTTTGTTTGTTTGTTTGTTTGTATGTTTTCGTGGTATATTCACATTGTTATTGTTTTTTGTTTGTTTTCGCGGTATATTTGCTTTTGTTATTGTTTCTTGTTTGTTTGTAATATGTAATTTATCGATTTACGAAAATATATTTCAACTTTTTTGCATTTTCATGAATATATAAATAATACTGTCAATAACATAATTTGAATTAAAATTTATTAATATTTTAATAATGTTTACATTTAGAAAATAATAAACTAAAAACTATTCATTTATGAATGAAATAGCGTATATACTGTGTGTACTTCAGTGCTCGCACCGCTTTGGTAGGTTGTGTAGTATATCATATAAGCACCGCCTCTACACGCAGGCCAGGTGTCTCTTCAGATGGAAAGACCTATAATACGCGTTCAAATGAAGTTGGTCATGGTTATTTATGTGTAAAGCCGATATCCCACTGTAAAAATTTTGATAAAAATGGACGTAAATATTTTTATAAAAACCGTTTTGACAGAATTTTTATGAAAACTGTATTTACATGACGTCACGTAAAAATTTTGATGTGACGTCACATAAATACAGCAGTCTGTATTCATTTTGATGAAAGCTGCGTTATGATTGGATGTTGATGCGGGCGTGCGCAATGCGGTTGCTTGAACCATGGGTAAAGTCATTTTCTAAAGACAGCTGTTTGCTGTTATTCTCTGACATTATTTGAACAGCGGTGAGCGTTTGTTTATATTGAATTTGGAAATAATATGAAGCAAAATAATCAAAATGCGTAGTCTAGTTGCCTGAACAGACAGCGTTTTAATGGATTTGTATAGAAATGAAGAAGTTTGATAACACACAAAATCGCCTGAATATGATAATAAATACGCCAGGCAAAGTGCGATTTTCAACTGTTAAATGTTATTATCTTATAATAATTAGGCAATACAACATCAAAAAAATAAGTATTAAAGTTATTTAATATTTACATGCGTTATTCTTTGCATTTCTTTTTTCTCTTTTTCTCCGTCCGAATCCTATTAGAATACTCATTAATCGTAACCAACAAAGTTTTTCAACCAATAATTTTACGTAGTATTAGTATAAATATCCTGATCTATAATTTATAGAAAGTGTATTTTGAATTACCTATACAAATTTGCAAAAATAAAATATGAAGTAAATGAGAAGCCCATACAAATCCGCCTCGTTCAAGCATTTTAAGATGAACTTTATTCACCTATATACTCGCGTCGTACCCATTAAGTAGTGACGATAAAAGGATTAATTTTTCAAAATTTATGTGTACACTAGATAGAACAATGCCTATCTTTCATGTGCCGAAATACACTGCCTTAATAGAGTGTCACGTTTCTTACTTTACTTTCGAACCATGTCCATGATTGTTAAGAAATGGTCTTTCATTCGAAGAAAATTTCTGTAATTTATTTCATCTTCTATTCGTAATTTGGTGTGTTTGATAATTAAACACTGCGATTTGTATTTCTTTTCTCCAGTCATAGACTAGTCCACCAGCGATGTTCTGATTTTTTTTATTTTTTGTATAACTGTGTAACCCATTACTCCAACAATTATTGCAGCTAACATTTTTTTATTTGAATGAACGTTATTCATAATGAAATTACAAAACGCAACTACCTCTGCAGAACAACGGCTACAAAATGAGGTTTAGTAGTATCTTTGGCGCCAATTCTCTTTCATGAGTTATGCAACACTCCATAAAAACTCGTAAAAATTTTTACAGTGGGATGCAGTACTTTTCATGGAACGTTTTTATAAAAAAATTTAGGGAAATTTTTATCAAAATTTTTACAGTGGGATACCGGCTTAATATCCAAAATTTGTTAAATATTATGAATAAATACGTATTTGTGTATATAAATTGTACTATAAGTAACAATTATTGCTTATTACTGGGGTGCACATTGTCATAAATAAGAAATAACATGAAATTTTACTATTTTAATTATCTTTTTAAAGATATCATCTGAAAAAGAAGTGGTTATACAATTTAAATTAAAATTTTATAAAAGTGCACTAGGAATTTACATTAATATATATTTTTCCGAAATCGACACTAAAGTACACGATATTACTCCGCGAAGTTAGCTAAAGTAAAACTTTACAGACTCTTATATCAAAATTTAACTTTACATACCCACATGTCAAACTTGAATTAATCTAAATATCTAACTTCTACAAAAAATATACATATTTTAAACTTTCTTTCACTGAATATTCTGCAGGGTTGAAAAAACTCAGCCTACTTGGGCTTTTTTTTTTAAAAAAAAACCCGGGTTTTATTAAAATAGAACGGGTTTTATTGTTTTATTAACAAACATCGAATTATAGTAGATAATAGGTACCGGCAAGGCTCATAAACTTGTTATATTTATAGTATTTGACAGATCTTAATACATTTGACAGTATTTTTATTGCCACAGCCATCTCCATCGCAACAGCTAGCATTCAATTAATCTAACATCTTCACCTTACAAATATATAACATAATGCTATTTATTTTATTTTTTTAATTAATAATTTAAGGATTTCGAAAAAAATATATACATTATAATGTATACCTAAGCACTAAAGTATGTTTTTGTTACTCTTATGGTAATAACTATTTTTGCCGAAGGACATTAAAGTGCGATTTTTTGACAGCTAACAGCCTGTAAAATGTGTTTATTCTTGGAAAAATGAACTTTAGATGATTGATTTGTATATTTGCTGTACAATAGTGGTTAAATTTATTATTTATTCCATTTTGACTTTATAATCTATTTAATAACTTTAAGTACACACCGACTTTTCTTACGTCTCACACTTTGCGTACAGGGCAATTACAATATATAATACGTCATAGACTAGCCATGGTCACAGTATAGAGAATACAAGCAGTAGCGACACTCTTGTCGGAACCTTTGATGTTTCGTTCCAGGCTGTGCGATATGGTAAAAATAGATAATAGTGAAATATAAATATGTAAAAAAAAAATATATTTAAAGCTAATAATAATAAATAATTCAATAACCAAGTAATAAATATTATATATCAAATCCAAATATTATAAATAATTATATATTTATAAAAATACGTGTATTAAAGAAATAAATATAAACAATAACCAAGTAACAAGTACGTAAGTGATCGAGGGGTTGGTCACTTAAGAAGAAAGCGTACAATTAAATTTTAACTCCAATAATTCTTCTAATTCCTAGCTAATTCCACTAATTCCTTGGTAATTCCACTAATTCCCAAGTAATTCCACTAATTCCCAGGTAATTCCTCTAATTCCTAGGTAATTCCGCTAATTCTCAGATAATTCCTATCCAATTCCTATAATTTTTGATAATCAATACCTTGATTATATACGTACTTTGTGACTTTTATTCTTTGTAATTTCAAAATTATGTGGTATCTAATCCATTTTTGCGATAATACGCTCTTAGTGTTTAAGTATGCTTTTGAAAACACCTCCTGTTTAATGTTCTAGTAAAAATTAAAATTATATTAGATTTATGGATACATATCTGACATATAATGGAAGTCAAAGTAAAAGCTAAAAGTAAGGATAACATTAATTTAAAAACCAAAGATAATACCAATACAAAATAAACATGGCAACAGAAAACTGGACAGAAATAAACATGCCAAAGAATATGTTAAATATCGTTTACTTATTTTCCATTTTATTATAAATATATTAATTTTCAATATTGAACATGCTACTCAAACTAGTCCAATTTTTAACTTCATTCAAATAATAAAAAATGGGGTGTTATGTTTAAAAAGCTTAACATAGAAATTAATTTTTTCAAGAATTGTCGATCACTAATTTATGTCAATGTAAACAAAAGCTTTCTTTATAAAACTGTTTTTACAGATTATAGATGTTCGATTCCATTTTTGAGATAGAGTGATGATAAAGAAGTGACCGTTTTTAAGGAAAAACAAAAAAGTTGTTTTAAGCCGAAAGTGGTTGATTATGGTAAAATGTTTCTGTTAGAATTTTCTGCTGAATTCAAGGACAAAATAAAAAAAATTGCATACTATTTAAATAAGAAAGTTAGGAACATTTCCGGTTAAACCGGAATAATAATTGTTTTGAAAATATTTTAGTTGAAACAGGTATGTCGGAAAATCCCTAGGTGCCAAATTTCGTAAAATATAATTGAATAGTTTTGAATTTTTTAAAAATAAATAAATATTTATTATTTTTAATTTGTTATTATTATAGTTTATTATTAAGTTTTAAAGTTATTTTCATATAAGTTTATACAAATTAATTGTAAATCCTTATGATATTTTTTAAAATTAGAACTGAGATGGATTAAAAAACGTGAAAAATATATTGATATCTAGAACATATATTTAGATTATAAACCAAGGTAATTTTTAAAATTTTAGTGAATTCCCTAAAATTCTAGTTATTTCCTGGGTAATTCCTTCAATTCCTAGTGAATTCCTTCAATTCCTAGAGAATTCCTATAATTCCTAGAGAATTCCTATATTTCTGTGTTAATTCCTTTAATTCCATGTAAATTCCTCTAATTCCTAGCTAATTCTTGCCAATTCCTACTCAAGTGTACAACTAATTCCCAAGTGATCAACCCCTCGTAAGTGATCGTAGCACGGTGGTAGCATGCTAGCTTTTTGTTCCAAAGATTGTGGGTTCAAACCCCCAGCACACTTTAATTTTTTTTTTAATTTTATTTTTTCGATTTATTTTTGTTTTTATTTGTTTATATATTTTTTATTTGTTTTTATTGGCAACAAATTCCACGTTTGCGCACTCATTCTTAAAATTTACCGCTAGAAAAATGTGACAGCTATTCAAACTGACGCATGCGCACTGCGTCGAAAGTACAGTCTGAAGTTAGCATGGGACAGAGCTGAAGATCGAGTCTGAAGTGAGAAAGGGACAAAACATATGATAGGTCACGTGATCTTCCGTGCTCTATAGGTGAGTGCACGACGTATTACGAAGAATGGCTAACTAACTGGGCTAGTTCATACAGTATGCCGCTAGATGTCAGGTTTTGTTGCGACTCGGTTTTTACACAAAATATTTAAAATATTAAATTATTCATATATAACGCATAATATTCTATATTTTCAATTACCTTTTATCTTTTGTCAGTTCTATGTATGTATTTTGTACAAATTCCATACAAAAATGTTTATACTTCCAGTAAAATTATAAAACAACATATGTCAAATGCACTTGACATTGACACCTTTCAATCAGAAATTTATTTTAGTACCTGTTTCTGTGATTATAGTGTAGCTGGCTGACGCTAAATTGGACATTTTGGCACCTTAAAAAGACAAAATTCCTTTTTATTTGATCCATACCCTGTTGTGCATCTTCTAGCAAAACATTTTTTGTCAAATGGTAACGGGTCGCGTTAGCGCCATTTTGTTCCCCAGTTACTTAGCCATGTCAACGCATCTCGTGCTCTCACCTATAGATACTACACCGTGGCCTAGCTCTGCCTGTTATCACTGCTGTCTGCTGTTACTGTCAGCGTCAGTTTTATGTTTTAGCAGTCTCATAAAAATAAGTACTTGCCGTTAGGTGTTAGTAACTTAACTATATACGAGATACGATAAGTTTTAGTTTTTTACGTTTTTTACATAGGGTTTTTTGCATTGGATTTTTAGCTTTCTAAATAATAGACAACAGTATGTATCCCTCAATTATTTAAACAACTCTTCAGCATATGATACAATCAATTCTGATTTAATTGATATAAATGTTGGTTTACCCCAAGGTACAATTCTCACACCGATGTTGTTCACGATTTATATAAATGATTTGGTCACCAATCTTAGTGAAGATTGTCCCCCAATTTATACGCGGATGACACCACTTTAGTCATCTCTAATAAAAATAAGGATACTTTAGTGGATGTATGTAACCTCAACGTCAGTACATTAATTTCTTGGCTTAATGAAAACAAATTATTTTTAAATGAGGGTAAGACAAAAATACTTTATTTTCATACCCATCAGAATTATAACAATCGACAAATTAAAATACAGTTTAGCGATAAAATAAAAAGTAGTGATAATAACACCAAAATTGTAGGAATGATGGTAAATGAAAACTTAAATTGGGGGCCACAGTGCGAACAACTTGTTCATAAACTCAATAGCATATGTTACCAAATCCGACATTTGAAACAACAATTAAACTTAAATCAACTTTTGATTTTTTACTATGCTTGTGTTGAATCCATACTACGGTACGGTATATGCTTTTGGGGATATTCATGCTCTGCATCAAATGTTTTTGTTTCTCAAAAGAGAATTATAAGATGTCTATGTGGAGTCAAATACAATACACCATACAGAGAACTTTTTAAGAAATGTAAATTATTGACCATTTATGATATTTATATTCTTGAAACCTGTTGACAAATGTCAGTGTCAAAGTGCAATTTACATAATATGTTTGAGTTATAATTATACTGGAAATATATAGAATCTTACAAGAAACTTTCAGTATGGAATTTGTACAAAATACATAGAACTGACTGAAGGTAATGTACAGGAAATATGAAATCATTTGCAAAAAAACTTTCTGTGTGGAATTTGTACAAAATACATAGAACTGACGGAAGGTAATGTTCTGGCCACATCAGATTTAAAAAAATATATAATTAGACAAATGGTTTGACAAAGTGTATAATACTTTTATACACGTAGTACATTCGAAGCATCAAGCTAGTGCAGACGAATCAAAACATGAAACACGTTTTTTGTTCGCATCGTTCAACGATATAGATGTAAAGCATATAGTATGTAGACACGTATGTGAATGTTGAAAATTTATTATAAATGATTCATAGCTTTGGCATCCTCTTTATATAAAAATTCGAGAATATGTGTAAATGTAAATTAGTGTAATAAATAGTCGTTTCTGTAGCGAATAGGAATCTGAATGTTTCTTTCAGAATGTCTTCGGACTGTTGCTTCTTCACATACCAGTGGTTGTTGTTTATCTCTGCTGTTGTCGATCCTTGGTGGTGATGCTTGATACACATAATCTTCGACGTAGCCATCGTTGTATCTCAAATCATTAGTACCTGGCAGTTCTATGTTTGTATCGCTGTTGTCTACTCGATGCTCCGATTACGAGGTATTTTTCTTCATCCTGAACCTTGTACAGGCTTGATCCTAGTCGCTCTGTGATGGTTCCTCGCGGGCGCCGTGGTTTATAATGGTAGTCGCGAAAACGCACTGCATCTCTCACGTTGAAATGGCGGACTTTCGCTTGTACCGCTACATACTTCTTTTTTTCTGAAGCCGGGCGAATGATTTCAAAAGGTTTGCGTACTTTCAAATTTGCATTAAACAAATCTACTGGTGTTTGTTTTGTATTAGTGCAAACGGCGATGCGCATTGCGAACAAAACCCTGGCTAGACGTACTGAAGCTTCTCCAATCCCGTGTTTCTTGAACGAATTGCTCTTTCTACCAGGCCATTTGAAGCCGGATGAAATGATAAAGTGTTTAATTATTTTACTCCGTTCTTTTTTAAGAAATGAGCGGAATTCATCTGATATCAGTTGTGTTCCATTGTCAAAAACAATACAGGATGCCCATTTTATTTGTTCTCGCATGAATTTTAAGAATAGGCAAAACAGAATACATTTGATAAGTCACTTGGTAAATTTTGGTACTTCAAATCAAATAATCGTAGTAGGTTTAAGAGCAAAACAAAACTGTAAAAACCAAGTCTCTTATGAAATGTAACACGGATTGCCTATTCATGAATTTTCAGGCGGAAACATTTAAAATGTATATGGAACGCCGAAATCTTCGAATACTTCTGTGGTGTCGAAGTGAACCCGTTCCCATAACGTGAAGCCTCTGCCCATGGTGTGGGCGGATACCTGCGAAGCTCCTGACATGTGCGACATTGATGGACCACCGTTTCTATATCAGCGCTTAATCCTAGCCTCCAGATGTAAGAGCGGGCGACCGATTTTTTGCGTACAATGCCGTGATGAAAAGAATGGACTTCTTCGAGTACCTCTTGTAGTGAAGTAGATACCACCACTTGAGTACCTCGCAGTAGCCATCCACGTTGTAGCGAGAATTCTGCGTTGTACTTCCAATATTGCTTCAAAGGAATTGGTATATTGTTAAGCCAACCGTTCTTCACAAATTTCATGACTTCTTCGAGGGCCACATTTTGCTTTGTGGCTTTCGCTATTTCATCGTGTCACCGGACCATTTTTAATTTCTACCAAGTGGACTCCTGCCGGATCTGGATATTCACTGTGTTCTTCGTTTTGTAAGGACAGCTGCGAGAATGCGTCTGCGTTGCCGTGGACACGACCTGGTCGGTATGTAAATTGGTAATCACAGAGCTTAATATTACAGACCAATGAAGCATCCGGGGTGAGATGTATTCTAGAGTTGGCGAGTTTCTTTTAAATATACCTAATAAAGGTTTGTGGTCAGTAACAAAAACAAGATTATGGCGACCAAATAAAAAACTTGTGGAATTTTTCTCCGAAAACAAAGGATAAGGCCTCTTTGTCTATTTGAGCATAGTTACGCTCTGTAGTGGTTAAGGTACGAGACTTGAATGCGATTGGATTTTCTTGGCCATCTTCCCCCCGCTGCTATGCCATATGCCGATGCCTCACACACTAATATTAGTTCACGTTTTCAACCGGTGTCAACACGCGATCGCTGGTGAGCAGTTCATTTGCTGTCTGGATTGCCTTCAGATGTTCCACTGTCCAACGCCACGGAGCACCGTTGTCCAGGAGACGATAAAGTGGTTCGAAGGTTGTAGTTCGATTGGGCTGAAATCGATCATAAACGTTGATTACCCCTAGCAAGGCTAGTAGTTCGCTTGTTTGTCGGTGTAGGGAAGTTTAAGATAGCATCTATATTGTCTTGAGTGGCATGAACTCCGTTGACATCCAAACAGTAACCCAGAAAGTCAACTTCAGATACTTCAATCTCACATTTCTTTTGTTTTAATTTAAGTCCATATCTATGTAGTCGACCTAACACTTTATTTAGACATTCATCGTGCGCCTCTTTAGTTTTGCCTGCTATTAAAACTCTTGTGATATTAACGAGAAACCCCTCCACCATTCGCTGAAATATTTCAGGTGATGCTGAAATTCCAAATGGTAGTTTATGGACCGTAAATAACCCTTTAATTTTGTTAATAGTCAACAATTTTGCCGATTCATCATCTACAGTTAATTGAGTGTATGCTTGGTCTAGATCTAGTTTTAAAAATACTGTCTCTCCGGACATTGTGACAAACAATTAATCAGTTCATCAATTAATCAAAGGTTTGCAAAGGGTATTTATCAGGAGTGAGCACCGTGTTGATCCTTGCTCTGTAGTCTCCACAGAGCCGAAGAGAATCATCACGTTTCGCCAATCACAGGTGTAACCCAACACGAAAAAGGTATTGGCCGTAAAACGCCTATGTTTTAAAGTTTTTAAATATAGTCTACCACACGAGCTTCTAAAGCATAAGGTACTGGTCGAGCTCTAAACTATTTTTCGGATTGTACTGTCTCCAGATCCAAATGTATAGGCGATCATTTGCCCTTTCCCAAACTTGATCCATCTTCCTTAATGCTCGATGTTTAAATTTGAGAGGCTTGCCTATGGTAGAGTATGAAACGGTTTGAAGTCCACAAACAGAGAACCAAATACGTCCTAGGAGATTAAGGTATTTGCAGCCGTCGATTGCAAACAAAGGCAAGTTTGCTTATCTGTCTAAATTGAACTGTGACATCATTGATTCGTAAAACTTGTATTTGTTTATTACTAAAGTCACCTAATTGAAGATTCAAAACTAGTCTGAGTTTAACTGATCTTGGCCATAGTTTTTCAAACATCTCACGATGAATTACAGTGACTGCTGCTCCATAATCAACTTCCATCGATACAGTATGATCGTCGAGTTGTACGTTGATCATAATAGCAACTGGAGCAACTCTGGGTGTAGTTTTAATTTCACTATCTAATCTGAAAAGTTTATACTCTGGTGATGAAGGTGTGCAGTAGAATTCTGGACGTTATGTAGAATTCTTTGTATTCAGATCTTCCGTTGAAGCTGTTACAGTATTAGAATTATTTTGCATGGCACAAGCTGGCACATGGTGCGTTGACGTCGAACCCTTGTCTACATGTGTTGACTTATTTGATTTATCTTGCTTCTGCTTTGTTTAGATTTCTATTTATTTTTATGACGGTTAGCTTGGCAAATTTTAGAAACATGACCACTTCTCCCGCACAATGTACCTACATACAAGAGAATCAGGTTACATTGTGTATTGTGACACTTTGTTCTCTCCGGCTCAACGAAAACATTTTATTACTTGTGTAGTTGATTTGGAATATTCGTTGGGAACCTACTTAGGATTTATGGTCGAATGAATTGTAGATTAACAGATCATGGATTTGAACTGAAACGAAAACTGTAACTTATATAATATAAAACCAAATTTGCTGTTCATTGGTTTACATAAATGTCTTTCTATTATTGTTGCCGATGATGGGCTAATTTACGACCGAAACGTTCTGTAGGTGTATTGTTCATAAAAATTGGAACAATAAGTATATATTTTAGTGTAACTCTACATATTTATTTTCTGTTTGTTGATTTTTTATTGAAAGCGATGTTTTTGAAGAATAAAATAAGATGAATGATGATGATGATGATTAGCTCTCCAGGTCGTAGAGGCCCTTGGCTTCTTTCACGATGTTTCTCCAAATCTCTCTGTCTCTCGCCTTTGTCTTCCAGTTGTTTACTTTAAGTTGTTGTAAGTCCTTATTATTATTAAGATGAATAAGGTTTTGTAATATTTTTACAATATATTGTGACAATAATTATAATCTTTTTATGCGCAATTAGTCATTTTCTTTATTGTAATCAAATTATCTTCGTTGTAATCAAGCATATATACGCTAAATTGCCTATGATAAAACACTAAGGCGTGATTGGATATCTAATTAGTTTTTTTTGTTGACGATTTTGAACAATGTATATTATTTTAATTTGACTCGCACTATAGGCAACAATCACAGCAAAACGATCCAGTCTCATGTAAATTAGCTATAAAATATAAAATGACTATACCTATATCTCTTTCGCTTTAGTTTAGTTGTTCACAATAAAGGTGCCATGAATAGCCAAATTTAAATGAGCTTCATTTGGCCAATTTCGCCAAATACTATCATCAGTACTATATAAACTTTACTAATTTTAATCAAAAATTAAATTTTACAATTTTTTCTTTTTTTTTGCAGTTGTGGAATGTGGTTTATGGATAAAAGAACAAATTCAAAATAATAAAGGAGAAAATGAACCAAAATTTATTTTACCCGATGAGAGTGGAATATTTTCAAGTTCTAGAGCTAAAAGTTATTCAGTTGTAAATTATAATCCAGAATTAAGTAGAAAAACTAGTACTCCCTTTTACAATTATGATTCACAAATAGAATTGGGATTGAAACGAACTGAAGAAATCAAGGATATAAGCAACTGCTTCCCAGAAGATTCCTATTTAATGGTTTCTCAATTTCATTGGGAAGATAATGTTATTTGGGATGCAAACGATATAAAAGATTTAAAAAGTTTGCGTAATTTGACAGCGTGGGTACTAGACTCTAAACATCGACATTCTACCCTCAAAACTCAAAATATTCCAGAAGAACAATTTAAAAAAAATGCCTGGTATTCTATTTTCCCAATAGAAAACCAAGAACTTCTTCATGGACAATGGGAAAATGAAGTAATTTGGGATGCAGATGAATTGCCAAATACTCTGGAACCCAAAATTTTGACACTTGATCCAAATGATGAAAATATTATTTTAGAAATACCAGAAGACACAAATCATTTACAAGAAAATGTAGCACCCGATTATATAGGAGATCCATTTAATATTTCAAACGATATTTTTTATGAGTCTCACCTGCCAGAAACATCTCATAAATTGAAGATCGGAAGTGGAAGTATAATTCGCCATGCAACACCAGTTGTTGAACTTCGCACTCCATTTATTCAGACACATATGGATCCAAACACATTAAGAACATTCCATCGTCCATATTTGAAACCATTTACACATGGGAATTTAGCTCTTCAACGACCACACTCTGTAAAACCTTTGTCTAAATATATTCAGAAGGAAGCTATGAAACGAGAACAGGCATCTGGACGATTTTGTATGCACACCACTAAAGATTTAACTAGTCGAGAAGGTGAGTTAATATTAGTCGAATTTTCTGAGGAACATCCGCCACTGATAAATCAAATTGGAATGTGTTCTCAAATTAAAAATTATTACAAACGAAAACCCAGAAAACAATCAGGACATGCTAGTTTCCGTTATGGGAAAGAAGCTTGTTTTCATACATCACCTTTCTTAGGAGTTTTAAATCCCGGACAAAATCTACAAGCAATAGAAAATAATATGTATCGAGCTCCAATTTACGAACATGAAGTACCGTGTACAGATTTTTTAATTATTCGAAATAAAAATCATTATTATATAAGAGAAATTGATGCTTTATATTGTGCTGGACAGTTATGTCCATTATATGAAGTTCCAGAGCCAAATTCAATAAGTGCTACTACTTTTTTAAAAGATTTCTTACAAGTTTTTATATATCGCTTACTTTGGAAAAGCACAGACAATCCCCGACGAATTAAAATGAACGATATTTTGAAAGCTTTTCCTACTATTTCTGAAGGTAATATACGTAGCCAAATAAGAACCTGCACTGAATTTAAAAGAACAACGAAAAATTCTTATTGCTGGATAATAAGAAAAGATTTTCGGTTACCAAGTGAAGAAGAAATTCGTGAAATTGTATCACCGGAACAATATTGTGCTTACTTTAGCATGATAGCTGCCAAACAAAGACTAAAAGATGCTGGCTATGATGATAAATGCTTATTTACATCAGTAGAAGGAGCCAGTGAAGAAATGCAGTTGACAGTGGCGGATGAAGTTAAAGCAGCTCCATGGAATACAACACGAGCTTTTATTCGCGCTATGGAAGGTAAATGCCTGTTAAAACTTGTTGGTCCAGCTGATCCAACGGGCAGGGGTGAAGGATTTTCTTATACCGAAAGAAAATGGCGACACGAATCCCAGCCGAAACTAATTCAGATTTCAGATCTTCAACGGTTAACATTAAAAAATGCAAAAATTGTGCTCAAACAATCTGGTGTTTCTGAAGAAGAGATTAAAAAGTTATCTCGATGGGAGATTATTCAAGCAGTGCGCATGTTATCTATAGATAAAGCAAATTCAGGCGAAAATGATTTAGAAACAGCAAACATCAAATCATCTATAGCTGAGCAACAAAACGATTATAAAAGGGAGTGTCAACGTATATTTAGTCTTCAAAATAAAATATTATCTAGTGCTGAAATTTTAACAACTGATGAAGATGATAGTTCAGGTTCAACAGATATAGAAGAAATGGCTAAAAATATAGAAAATGTTCTGAAAACAAAAAGTAATTCTCATACGAAAAATGATAAAGATAATGAGAAAAACCTAAAACAGCAGAAAAATAAAGATTCGAGAAAAAAAACTAAACAATGTCTACCAGAAATTACTCACGGCAAAAGTTTAGTGATTTACAGAACATTAAAAAATTCAGAGGGTAAAGAAATTACGCAAATAGAAATTGTTCGACAAACCCCAGTCATAAACGCGTATTTAAAAATACGATCTAGAAACGATGAGGAATTAATCAAACCATATTTAGCATTAAGTAAACAACAAATAGAAGAGATTCACCATGAAAGACTTCTCATTCAGAAACAATTAACTCGTATTAAACCATATAAATTTAAAAAAGTTAATTCAGCAATAAATTCAGGTTTAAAACACGTTATCACAAAGTTTCAAAAACCATTTAAAACATCTAGAATAAACAATTTATTATCCCAAAGGAAGGCTAAATCTCAATCCAGTATCCGAATTAAATGTAGTAGATGCGGCAATGTTGGTCATATGAAAACAAACAGAATTTGTCCTTTATATAAAAAACTTATACCGTTACATAATTTTGGAACGAAGAAAAAAATTAAGGACGAAATTAAAATTAAAAATGAAAACTTGATCAATGTAGACCGTACTAAAAATAAGCTACCTAAAATAGTTTTGATGCATGACAATGAAATAGCGCCTTTGGAAGAAAAAAAATATGATTGCTTTATTAATAACGATTACCGTAAACCCAATTCAGGTCAAATTAATCGTCGCCGTAAAGACCCTCTCGTAATTTTTTCAAACATTTTAGTAACAATACTCAATGAAATGCGAGATATGCCTAATGCGGAACCATTTCTTGTTCCGGTTAATAAATTTTCTTCAAATTATCATAAAATAATTCAAAGGCCAATAGATCTTCACACAATTAGAGAAAATTTGAAAGAAAATAAATATCAAAATAGACAAGAGTTTTTAGTTGATGTCAATCAAATAGTAGAAAATTCTAAACTTTATAATGGATCCCAAAGTTATCTTACTATAGCCGCTCAAAATATGCTGTATAGATGTATTACGCGAATTACTGAAAATGAAGAAAGCTTGATACAGTTAGAGAAAAAAATAAATCCACTGTTAGATGATAATGCCCTCGTTGCTTTAGCATTTATGTTAGATAACATTATAAACATCAAATTAAAACCATTACCACAGGCCCGGCCATTTCTCAAACCTGTAAGGAAGACTGCTATTTTTTATTACGATAAAATAAAAAAGCCAATGGATCTCGACACAATATCTAAAAAAGTGTCAGCACATATATATCACAATAGGCTTGAATTTTTGGAAGACATAGAACAAATATTAAAAAATAGTGAATTATATAATGGGAAAGGATCACATTTAACAACAGACGCAGAGTTTGTTGTCAATACATGCCGCAAATGTCTGGATATATACAATGATCATTTGTCTCACTTAGAAGAGAAAATATCTTTAACACACAAGCAAAAAGAATTAGACCTAAGTGAAGACAGTGAAAACAGTGTAAATATCAATTCATCTAATGAATCAGAAAATAAATTAAGAAAACGTTCAAAACAAGATGTACTGCTTTCAAGTGAAGACGAAATTAAAAAACGTAGACTGAACGATAAATCAGCTGTAGATTTAAAGTCAGAGATAGAAATTTGTAATGATTTCAGAATGAGCGAATCTGATAATGAAATTGTCAATTCAGATGACGATGATTATTCAGGTTTGTGGTTTTAAACAATTCAATATTAAAATATCTTTGTACAGTTTTTCATTATTGTTTAATTTCTATTACTTTAATATTTTTTCACGAAACATTTAATAAACCTCCTTGTCTAGATAATTAGTTTTTGTTTATCTGCCTAAAGTAAATAATTGTATTTTTTAAATATAAAGCGTTTAATTGTATTCATAAACCTGTATTACATTATTATTTTGTAATAGTATAGTCATTTTTTTATAAATATATATATATATATATATATATATATATATATATATATATATATATATATATATGCATATAAGAAAATAAATACAATTTAAATTAAATCCCTTAAGTTCGAAATGTTAAGTAGATAGTAAATCCCATTTTGTCGCAAGTACGCATATAAACCAAAACTCTCTGGAACTTTATGAAAAATCCTCCGAAACTTTTATGAACATTTTAGACCATTTTGGAACATGTTAGAACCTTTTCGAACTTTCCAGAATATTTAAATAAACCTATACTGTGAATTTTTTACTTTAGCTAATCATTAAATACAGTGAATTTAAGAATAATGTGGTGAGTATGTAAAGCACAAAGCGCTTATATTAATGTTGAATAAATAATAGAGTATAATTTGTTGAATAATTATTGCCTAACCAGAATTTTTCACATCGAAACATTACTAAATTTTTTATTACTTTAAATTACACCATACACAAAATCATATCAATAATTAAAATATAAAAAAATACACTAATATGTAGATTTCCTAGGGGGGAGAGGGCATGGCCATTCTGGGGGGTTCCGCCCCCCCCCCTGTCCTCCTTTAGTTACGCATATGCGGCTAACAGCTGATAATTTACAGCACTTATTATTTTTAAGGAAAGGTTCGAGGTTATTAAATTTTAACTAAATAACTAAACTAATCGTAGTTATTTGTGTATACCTACTTGTATTACATATAAAACAATTTAAATATAATCGGATAGGAATCTATTGTACTAATATTTAAATGCATATATGTAATATTACTCCCTTATTTTAAGAAATATTTAAAAAATATAAAAACTTTCTGCGTCTGACACATTTTTTTCGAATTGTCCAAAAAAGTTATTATTCAAATTGAATTAAAGTTAAATTTTAACAAACTGCAACAATCATTTAAAACAAAGTATGCTTGTTGCCATTAAACAAGAAAGAAAGAAAGAAACATACAAACAAGAAAAATAAAACAATGAACAATGAAACAACAAGGGGGGCACTAAATTTGATTTTCAAAATGGCCACCATTCGCAGCAATGCAAGCCCGACAGCGTGTTTTAATATTAGAGGAGACACTTGCAAGAGTTGCATGATTGTCTGTTTTATCTTCTGCTGCAGCTACTATTCTAGCCACCAGTTCTAATTTGGTGTTTACTGATCTCTCATATACAGAGGTCTTCATCTGACCCCAGAAAAAGGCATCTAGGGGAGTTAGGTCGAGGCTCCGGGCTGGCCACGCAACAACACCTCCTCTCCCAATCCTCTTATTCGGATATTCTCTATTTAGTAGTGCTATGACTTCTCGGGTTGTGTGAGTCGGTGCTCCATCATGTTGAAACCAAAGTCTTCGTCTGATGTTTAGCGGTAAGTCATCAAGAAGCTCTGGCAGAACGTTATTTAAGTAAAATAATTTTCATCATTCAATCGGTTGTTGTTTCATTGTTTATTGTTTTATTTTCTTGTTTGTTTCTTATTTTTCTTGCTTAATTTTCTTGTTTAATGGCAGCAAGCCTACTTTGTTTTAAATAATTGTTGCAGTTTGTTAAAATTTATCTTGTAATTCAATTTGAATAAAAACTTTTTTTGGACAGATCGAAAAAAATGTTTCAGACAAATGTTATAGTAGATAGTTTAAAGATTTTATAAATGTTTTATTTGCAAAAATCGATCGAGTAGTTTTCAAAATATCTTATTTTGAAAATTTTTAATCGGTCGCCATTTTGTTATTTGATAAAATTGAAAATAATTGCAAATAAAAATGTTTTAGAGAACCGAATGCAAATACTGAAAGTTTTTGTATTTTTTAAACATTCCTTAAAATAAGGCAGTAATGACGATTTTTCGAAAAACAAAAGAACGCCAATAACTATGAACTGGGGCTTCAAATCAGAGACGAATCCAAGAATTTCAACAGAGCGGCATTGGTATCCAATGTTATAATACAAGCAGTAAGCGGCGATATGCCGCTTTGTCATGTTTAGTTTTATTTCTGTACCCGATAGAGTCAAATATTTTTACTATATCATTAATTTTATAAACCATCTCTACAGTTGTAACGTCAATGGGTCGTCCTAGGCGCTCAGCATCATTTGTGCTCCTAGGACCACAACGAAATACAGTGAACCATTTGTTAACCATTCCATAAGAAGGAGCAGACTTCCCATATTATTTTTTTAGTTTTCCTTCGGTTTCCTTAATAATTTTCCACGTAAAAGGTAGTGTTTTATATACACGCGGACTATTTCCAGGATTCAGGTAGGTATGTATTTCAATTTCAAAATTTTAATACCACATATTCTGGTTCGGTCGTCTCAAGTGCAAACAACCCTCTAGTCTGAACTACTGTTAGAGGAAATTAAAAATAATCATATCCTATTTCATAGAATTGCGTAACTAAATTGTTTAAGATCAAAATATTTTGTTATAATCAAAGTAAACGAAATAGTATATTATGTAATGAGACATGTAAGAAGCAGATTACGTACAAGTAAAAAGATTGCGTCGAGTTTGTAATTTTACGAGGGAGTAATTGCTTTACATCTCGAATTTTGTACTATACTTTTGTACGACCACTCATTATTATTTCTAAGTTAAAACAAAATTCAGATACGTTAGTTACTGCAAATTTGATTAAAATATTTATTGATATTATATTATGAGAACAATAAATATTTCGTTGGAAAAAAAGTATTAAGACCTTTTTTGAAGAGAATCGCATAATCTACAAACTTTGTATGAACCATTTTTACAATAACTCTTCCGTTTAACAGATATATGCGAAAAACCGATTTTTGACTTTCAATATTTTTTTTTAGTAGAAGTAGGATCAATCAGTGCTTTTGACATTTCATTTATATTAATGCATTTAAGGTGTGTACCAATTTTCAGCTCTATGTGAATTTTTCCGAAATTAAATTTTAATTTTCTATATTGACTGGACTACTATATGTACCACTTCCAGTTTATCATATATAGACAAAATCTAATATGTTGTTTCAAATTATATACGAGTTTTAAATACCATATTTGAGAAGTTTTGGATTCTATTTTAATATAATTTTTCATTGATAACTGTTATGGGCTTCAAGTAAAGTATCACTTTCGGTTGTCGAATATTACCCAAAATCTAATCAAGTCTATACGAATGCAGAAAGCTTATATACGGAGAATACAAATTTTTGATGGGAGCATAGATTAAGAAAAATATATAGTAGAAGATTGGCTATCTCCCTTATAAACCATGATAACAAGTTTTAGTGACATCTATGAAAAGGTCAGAGAACTAAATTTGACAGCTGAGAGGAGGCGAGAAATATGAATTCATTTTGAATTATTCTGCAAATTAAGTTTTATTTCTTGATAATGTAATTAATAAAAAATCTATCGAAAATAGTTTATTAAAGACATTATGAAGAAATGTGAAATATATATTGCACTGTAGAAAAATAGGTAATAAAAGTATTTAATTTATTAATGTTTTTATTTAAACATGTAGGTACACTATTATTCACGAAAGATGACTATTCAAGGTCGTTTGTTCGAAGAAAGAATTCACATCACTTTATAACAGTAGCTTAGCAACATTTTGTATTAGAAAGAGAAAGATTATTTGACCTATGTCTATTTAATTTATGTGGTGTAACAGATTTACGTAAATAGTGGCATTACTTTCTAACACACTATAAATAATAATGACATATGTCGTAGAATTACAGATATCTTATTATCTACTACACTGCCCTCTGTGCGAATATTTTCCCAGTGGCGTTGACGTTTAAATCAAATTATTATTCCTTGGTTTATAAGTTAAGTCTGTTTTTGTATTTTGCTAAAACATAAGTGACGACCATAAATCTTTCAGAAAGGCATTATTTAGAAAGAAACATAATTTTCAAATGAATTATTCTTATTTTTTCAGTTAAAATGTGTCCATAAATATTTCATGTTACACGCCTATGTATATGAAATGCAATGAAGCTATCTGCAAGTAATATTATATCAGACGGCTCACAAATGACCTTGAATAGTCATCTTTCGTGAATAATAGTTTATTATATTATATTAACCAAATACTAAATAAATAACTACAAATTTCAAACTACACAGCGACAACTAATAAAATTTAAGCATATACTCAAGAAAACAAAAATTTGAATTATTATTATAATAAGTAATTTTATTTCAAAATAATCTGATGTGGCCAGCACATAACCTCCCGTCAATTCCATGTTTGAAATAGCAATGAGCTTCCGATTGATCGTTTGTAAACAAAATCTAATTTCTCGTTCCAATAAGTAGAAAAGTCTGTAATACGAAAATCTGTTAAGAGCTCCAAATTAAGTACCACTTCCGGTTTATCATACAAGTATAGTCAAAATCGAGTTTTAAATACCAAATTTTATAAGTTTTGGATCATGTTTTAATATATTTTTTCAAGCAAATCTGTTTATAGCTTTCTGTAAAATACTACTTCCGGTTTATCAATTTTAGAGAAAAATCTAATATGTAGTTCTCATTAATATAAAAGTATCAATATATTTTTCACGAAAATATGTTTAGAACTTCAAATAAAGTATCACTTCCGGTTTATCAATTTTACCCAAAATCGAATATGTTGCTCCCCTGCATATAAAAGTTGTAAATACCAAATTTGACAAGTTTTCATATCATAATATATATTTCACAATAATCTGTTCACAGCTTCAAGTAAAGTATCACTTCCGGTTTATCAATTTTAGAAAAAATGTAATATGTCCTTCTCATTAACATAAAAGTTTTAAATACTAATGGGTCGATTCTGATCAAATATGTAAATAATGAACAAAATAGCAACGAAAGCTGCCACACTTTGTATAATTTTATATTAATCAACAAGAACAGATGTGTTTTTTCATAAATTTGAAAAATTTTGGTAAATATCATAAAATATTTTTCACGAGAATCTATTCAGAGCTTCAAATAAAGTGTCTCTTCCGGTTTATCAATTTTAGAGAAAATCTAATATGTCGTTCTCATTAATCTAAAAATCTTAAATACCAAATTTGAAAATTTTTGGAATATATCATATATTTTTCACGAAAATCTGTTCAGAGCTGCAAGTAATGTATTTCTTCCGGTTTATTAATTTTAGCCAAAATCTAATGTTAGTCTCCTTGATCCGGATGTATATATTCTCTATTCAGACAACTGTTTTCAACTGTTATTATTATATTTTTAATATTTAACTCGTAATTATTTCAATAAGTTATACAAATTATTGGCAAATAGGTAATAATTATATAGAATAGCTTTTAACATACAAATTTCCCGTTTCTAGAGTTAAAATCCCCTTTTTCCCGTTTAAAAGTAAAATTTCCTTGCAAAAAGGGAAATTTTTCGCCAGTTGGCAACACTGATTGAATGCAATAATAGAGAACTGTGCGAAATTTACAGCAGTTTTTAAACATTTGTCACATTTTTATACGATTTTGACATTAAAGTAACGGGTCAGGAAGTATTTCCAACGCTACTAGATTGACCCCCCCCCCTTTCTGGGCGGGAAGTAAAAATTCTTATACCAATTCAAATGCAACCTGATGTTCCATTCTACTTATTTCAATTTCATACAAATACGATTTGTCTTACTAGTAAATAATTCATACACTTATCTTTAATTTTGGTTAGTTATATTTTAAAGTAGCATATATAAATTTGCGAAAAACTGAATTTCTTGCACAGCAAACTTATTCGCTGCATAAGACGCAATGTTAAATTAGAGCTACTACTAACCCATCACATAAATACTTGCCGCACATTAAGTTGAGACTGGACCTGGGCATACTAGCCAACTTGAAACCATCGACTACAATTTTTTTAGCTTTGAATGAATCCCGTTCCCCTTTATACCAATTTTAGATGTTGATGGAGTTTTTATCTCATTGTATATTTCAGCTAAACGTCCATATTATATTTCGATCCGTCCAAGTTTCAATTTTACGTGCGGCGGCTGTATATAGTGCGCATCACATCGCATACCATGCAAAAAAATCTTACCGTTTCTACAGAAGTCCGCTTCTTTAGAGAAATTAATTAGAATATTTGTATAATTTGAAGTAAAAATAGGATGAGTTAAACATAATACTGAAGAGGAACAAAAAGTTTCTGTTGTTATTTCTGACAGGATCATTACATATAATTTTCCACTCATGGACGATATCTACAACAGAACACAGAATAAATTTTATAAATACCATCGAATAACTAATATTACTTATTAAGTGTGAATACGAACAAATATTTTAAAGGTTTATTGCCAAAAACTAATAGATGTAAAATATGGAAAATTTGACTTTTTGTAAATGTAGGTAATCAAATTTACTTCTGATATCGTCTCTGCGGACAAATGAATTCCGATAGTAATAGCAGTTAATTTTATGTAAGTGATATGAGTATGTTTACAATAATATGGAAAGATATGATGTGTTGTGGTCTGCATTGTGCATTGTAACCATTAACAATAAAATTGACATAACTGTAGTGTTTAAATTCATTGTTAAAATATAATAATATTTGTTATTTTGTATTTAGGTATACAGACTCTCCCAAAACGTACCGGCAATATTTCAAAGATGAATTATGGAACTTATTTAGAGGCGAAAAGTCCATATAAACATATGCCCTAAACGTAACCGGTAACAAGTTATTGTTTATTTCATAATTTATGTGGCTAAAATTTTAATTAAACGAATTTTACGAAACAAATATTTTTTTAATACACTTTTATTATTTTATTTATAAGAAATGATCAAAATTATCTCCATTGTGTTCGATACATAAAGCTGCACGTCGCAGAAGAGGTCGCTGCGTTCTTAATATGGTTTCTTGCTTAGTCCTAATAATATAGGCAGCCTGCTGTATTCTGTGGCGTAATTCTTCTACCATGTACATTTCAGCTGCATAAACAATCTTTTTCATGTGACCTCAAAGATAAAAATCTAATGGAGTCAGGTTAGGCGAACGATGTTCAAATGTTATCAAACAAAAGACGTGATTATGGCAACTATATCAGTATTTCAGAAATCCGTTAATATCAAGCCACATAAATTATGAAATAACAATAACTCGTTAAAGGTTACCTTTAGGACATATGTTTATATGAACTTTCCGACTCTAAATAAGTTCTGGAATTCAGCCCTGAAATATTGCCGTTCTGGGACATTTTTAAAGAGGACTAAGCAACACTTATTTATTTACACCTTATTCACAGAACATGCAGAGAAGAAAATACAATCATTAACAGTAGAGCTGCAAAGTAAAAAAAAAGAAAATCGATATACTGAATCTTAAACGTTTTATTACAGAGCTCTGTCTCTAGTGGTAAATAAAGTTTTTACCCGTAAAATAAATTACGGGCTGTTAAAACCATTGCAACATATATACAAATTTATTTATTCATTATTTCGCCATACGTTTTCAAAGATTATTTTGATCAAATAGTTTAATGTATTGTGCTGTATATTCCATTTTTTTTTTCAAAATTATTACTATATTACTATATACTATCAACATTGTACAAGGCTGAACCGTTACCCGAAATTAACGTGCTCGCACGGACAACAATCACGCTTCTCTCCCTCGTTAGGTACCGTGCACGCCTGTAAAGTTCTAAGTTACGGTATTGCAATGTAAATTACTATAATAAATATCTATAACCACGGATTATTACTTGTTTCTAGGTATAGTGATTTCGCCAATAGTGATATATCCGGAATCTGGATTGAGGGCGGTTGCCGGTTACCAGGCGTCATTTCACGGTCTCTCAAAGCAAATTACATAAATAAATCAATAACATACTTACATTAGTTTTTTGATGAAGATTATTTATAACACTTGGAATGCCAGTAAATTTGAATATTTTTTTAGGAATATATATTGATACTGTCGTTATAGAATATGGACCGTTTGTTGTTTGTGACGTATGAACTTCATTTATTACTACTTCTTTCTTTTTATTTGTAAACATACGAATATTGTTCTTATCAATATCATCAGTTTCAAAGGAACTTTCAGTTGTAATATATGGTTTTTGCGATGTGATTTGTAAATTAATATTATTATATTCCTTGGCATCTTTTGTTGTTTGTGGCGCGGTTTGTAGTTTTATGTCTACGTCTTTGTTTTTATTTACAGAAATACTTGTATTAAATAAATTATCATTGCCAACAGAAATTTGAGTGCTTGTAATATATGGTTCTAGTGATGCATTTTGTAAAGTAAAATTATCATCCTCCTTTGTAATAGGACACGCGTACTTCGTTTTCCATATAAAAGTATATGCACACTCAGTTTTAAACATGGTAATTTCATAGTCAATTTTCTGAAAAAAAAGGAAAGTAAAATATTAAAACTTGAGGTAATATGTATCTAGGTATGTATTCGGAGCAAGAAATCGATTCAAAAAATCGGTTAAAAAGTATTATAAATCTAAAAACGTGATTTTTAATCAAAATCGATATTTTAATTTACAAAAAAACCGGTAAGCATTATCCAAATTAAATTAAAAACAACCTTGTTACACCGATTCTAAAAAGAAGGAAAAAGTACGGTTTTTCATGATATTAACCGTTTCATCTAATAGTTTTAAAAACCGGTTAAGCAAAAAGTAAACCGGTTTGAGCGAAAAACCGTTTTAATAATTAGGTTATACTCATTTCGGTTAACCATTAACTATTATATTTTTTGGTCTCTTGCCCTGATAATTTTATTACCTAATTCTAATTTCATAAAAATTAATATGTAATGCATTGCCTGTAAATATAGCGCATAATTTCATTATCACCAATATTTTTTTTCAAGCTCAAATTAAGTAATTTACCAAACAGTGCCCTTACAATTCGGAAAATAAATTTAGTTAAATAGCTTTTTGTGCAACACGCAAGGAAAAGTGATATTTTCCCGTATTAGGCATGAAATTCGTAGTTGAGGCGCGCCTGAAATTAAAAACATGCAGTAATCTGAATCTGACACTCTAAGCACTACAGATTTAGAGCAAATAACTGTTCATCACACCCGAATGTAATTTACTGCCCGTTATTTTTACCGCCAACAAACTGAACTACTCGGTAGAATCGAACCAAGTAGTAGATCGTCTAGACCTATAATGAAAATGTTAATTAGTTTATATTTTGATTTTTTAATATATTTTTCTGAGTAGATATTTTTGAAGTACACCCGGTGGTGCTCTAAAGCCGTTATATAGGCTTTAACATGGGAAAACAGTATCTCCTTGCGCGTTGCTTCCCAACTTATTTTAGATAAAAAAAAAATTAAATAAAAGTGCTAGAGCATAAAATTCTTCAAACAAAATTCATTCCGTATGTTTTTTAAATGCAGAAATTTAATATGAAAAGACAACAAATGTGTGGTGTTTTGAACTGTATAAAAATAAATTATTATTCTTATTATGAATTTTACATGATTACTATTTTATTAAAAAATAAATTAAATTCTATGACAGACATCACACAATTGAATCCTTGAGGATCAAAACTCCTTAAATCCATTTTAGGAAAATTTTCAGAATCGCAGAAAAATTGTTTAACTAATTTCTATTTAATAAGTGCTGGTTTTGTGGATTTTTAAGAGTGCTCCGATCAATAAATAGCAAACAAACAACGGATTTGTTTCTTATAAAGCCACAAATTTTAAAATAAAAATAGAGTTGTTTGCGTTTGAAAGCAAGGGTAGAATAGAAGGTAAGAAGTAGATTACATGTTTACGTAACATTACGGGTATTGAATAAAAATACATAATTTATTATTTAACGATTATATTAATATTCAGCCCAATTCTGTAAGTAATTTGTTAAATGAAGTTGCTAGCAAGGTTGCTAAATTATACAATTTTAATAAACTCCGATAACAACCTCCCGAAATTGGCATTCCGTAAAAAAGTATGTTAGCCCGTACCTACCTACTATTTACGTTACCACTTTTTAAGTATTTTTTTTAATTGAGACCCTATATATCTCAAAAAGAACTAGGCAACTAGAGGAAATAGTCATGATTCTAATGACCTTAGTGATGTAAAATTATGAAAAATTGAAGATTTAGATGCGAACAACAGCCCTGTTCCTGTCGCGTCGCGTCTAGGAAAGTTCCAAAATTTAGTTTATGGTGTAGGAAATAGCTTTGAACCTTACCCTACTACTATCATGTGAATATTTCTTTGTTTTTGTGCAAACATTAAAAATAATGCAAAATTTAAAAAAAAATTAATTGGAAATTTCGTAGTTGTTTAGTTTATGTATTTTTAACGGATTTAGTTTTCTCACATTGTTCAGTGTTTCTGTATGTTATTTTAATAGTACATAGGTAAACTAATTAAAACGATAACGAAATTAAATGGGTATTAAGAGAAAATAATAAATACCGAAATATAATGGGGTTTGAAACACACAAAAGTGGCTATACTCGTATACTAGTTATGCGACCAAAAATAACCGGACCAGCTGAGGAACAAATATAAAAACAAAGGCAATAGGAAACTATAGATGGCTGTGGCTTCTTATAGGTTACAGATAATGGCGGAAAGCTGAATTTGGTTGATTTTTTTCATTTTCAAATTACTTCTAAACTATCAGTACTCGAGAAAAATTTTCAAATAAAAAAGTTATATATTCTTATTGTCTATCCAGTGACGTACGAAAATATTTTTTCTTTCGGTAAATTTTCGAGATACAACACAAACTTACATTTCATACAATGAAACTCATATTTGATATTTTACTTTAAAAAATATTCTCTTTCGATTGGTATAAAGGTTATTGTATTTTAAATTTGTTTTAGCCTTCAAATCTTAGATTTTTCTATTTTTTTTTTATAAAATTTCTTTTTTTTTTGTCAAAACACTCATTAGATTTTAAAATAATATTTGACTTTATTTAAGTAACTTATTTCCTTTTACGTTTACGTATGCGTATAAAAATCCAGTGTGGGTTCCATTTAAAAAATCTAATGTGCCCAACACCAAACCTCCCGAAATTTAATTTTTATTAATTTATATATTCATACTTACATATTTAGTTATTGCGGAAACTGTATTAAGTTCTATTCCATATAACTATGGTTCTATTTACTATTTTCTTTTTAAAACGTTACTATTATTAATTTGAAAAGATTAGTTCTTTGACAGTGACATTTATCTGTCAGTTACGTACATTTGAGATATGAACTGTGTAACCAAGGAGTTTTGCTAGTTTAAAGCGTAGGCTCCAGGATTAAAATTAAAGATAATTTTATAAATTTATCCATAAAATATATAGAAAAAGTATTTACGCAAATCTGTAGAAAATTTAAAAATCTTTAATTTTTATAACACAAATCTCGAAAAAATAACATTTGAAGGTATTTTTCGAAGAAAAACTATTTTGAGCTTTAAGTAAAGTACCATTTCCGATTATCTGATATACACCAAAATCTAATGGCTTTTTTCCATATTAGAATGAGGTAGAAATACAAGGTTTAAATTTTTTCTGAATAATAGCATTTGAGTTAGAGTGGAGGACACACACGCACACACACCTACACAGACAACACACGTACACACACACACACACACACATACATACACACACACATACATACACACACACATACATACACATACATACATACACACACAAACACACCACACACACACACACACACACACACACACACACACACACACACAGACACACACACACGCACAGAGAGAGAGAGAGACAGACACACACACGCAGACACACACACACACACACACACACACACACACACACAGACACACACACACACACACACACACACACACTCACTCACTCACTCACACACACACACACGCACGCACGCACGCACGCACGCACACACACACACACACACACACACACACACACGTACACATACACACACATACACACGCACACACATACACACGCACACACACATATACACACACACACACACACACACACATCATCGTGAAAATGTTAAAACTGGATTCTAGGGACCTTAAAACGTGGTCATTTACCAAAATCTCCATATGCGATTTTTAGCACGAACCCTATACCTCCCTTACCAAAGGTAGCGGGAGGTAAAAAGTAAGTTTGTGTTATATCTCAAAAATTTACTAATAGAAAAATAATTTTCTTACGCCACTGGATAAACAATAAAAATATCAAACTTTTTTATTTGTAACATTTTTCTCGAGTAGCTACTGCGATACTTTAGAAGTCATTTCAAATGAAAAAAATCTGATGTAGGCACCACACGACTTCCTATAAAATTGCACGTATTTGACGAAATTTGACATTAACATTATTTTTTTGTCATTTTTTGTTCTAATCCATAGCAAGCTTTATTACAAAAACCAAAAGGTATATAATTTTTAAATTTACATATCTCGCTTATACAAAAGGCTTATTTATTAATACTTAATGTGCTAGACTAGAATTTAATACTCTAAAACTTTTATTTGAAGCATTTAGTTCTAAAATCAAAATAAAAAATACTGTTAACAACTTCAGGTAATATATCACTTTCAGTTAGCCTATTTTAACCAAAATCTACTATGCTATTCCCATTGACATAAAAATCTTATATACCTACCAAATTTGAAACGTTTTGGATTATATTTTAAAATAGTTTTTCATGAAAATCTATTATAGCCTTTAAGTAAAGTACCACTTCTGGAAATTATATAATGACCAAAAAGGGAGGTGCATAACTTGATGTTATAGCAATCCTAAATACTTACAAAATTTCAACTTTCAACGGCTTACCGTTATGCGAGATACGTATGTACGTACAGACGTCACAATGAAATTAGTCAAAACGGATTCAGGGATGGACAAAATGGATATTTATTACAAAAACCAAAAGGTATATTATTTTTAAATTTACATATCTCGCTTATACAAAGGGCTAATTTAATAATACTTGATGTGCTAGACGCGAATTTAATTCTTTAAAACTCTTCTTTGAAGCATTTATTTCTAAAATCAAAATAAAACGATTTTATTCAAGAAATACTGTTAACAACTTCAGCCAATATATCACTTTCGGTTAGCCTATTTTAACCAAAATTTACTATGTTATTCCCCTTCACATAAAAGTCTTGTATACCAAATCTGAAACGTTTTGGATTATACTTTAAAATAGTTTTTCATTAAAATCAATTATAGGCTTCAAGTAAAGTACCACTTCTGGAAATGACCGAAAAGGTAGGTGCACAACTAGCTGTTGTAGCCAGTGCCGTAACTAGGACGTGGCAAAGGTGGCACACGCCACGGGCGCAAAATTCTCAGGGGCGCAATCATTTATATGGTTTTAGATCAAATATTTCTAAAATCTATTTTCTAAATTTAACAAATAATTATCTACAGATAGGCCAGTCGGCAAGGTGTTTATTGTGGAAATAATTGGTGACAAGCTGGCGTGAATTTTATTCTTTATTGGGACCTCTAAAAAGACATACTAATTTTGCACCCTCTAGCGACCCCGGATTTTGCCGCCATCTTGGGTCAATGGTGCATAAAATGAGTTTTTGGCCATTTTCTTGAAAACAGTGACCCGTATCAAAAATTTTCAAGAATACAAAATTAAAGCTCGTAATTTCCTGTACATATAAGGATTCTTACATTTTTTGCCTAGGATGAACTCTCAAAGGCTTCAATGTTAAAATATAGTTAACCAGAATAACAATTTATGATATAAATTTGAATTACCCAAAAAATGAACAATATTAGGTATTTAATATTTAGTATATATCTTGTTCCATTTAAGCCATTCAGTATTGTAGAGAATCGGACATAGTTTCGAACTCTTTAATTGGCTGAAATTAGAGACATGAGATACGTTTACCCAATGTAATTTCGGCTACTTAAAACTGGCGCTGATATCACCGTCATCTACGGAATGGCTTAAATGGAACAGAGTATAATAGATTTTACTACTTATAACAGTTTATTATTGATGCTTTTTGGATCATTTTTTTTTATAATATTCCGTTTTAGCCATTCAGTATTGTAGAGAATAGGGAATAGTTTTTCTCTGATTGGCTGAAATTGGAGACAAGAAACAAGTTTACCCAATGTAATTTCGGCTACTTAAAACTGACACTAATGCGAGCGCCATCTGCTGAATGGCTTAAATGGAACAGAGTATAGACGATTTTTGTCGATGAGCGTTTCGCGAGTTACTTACAACTTAGACTTATATGATATGTCCCTAAAATTTTATACATTTGCAAATCGGTTTAGATTTCATTTCATCTGAAATTTCGACACTTAAATACGTAATTCTTTAATCGTGTCAAAAATTTAGATGAATGTATGAAAACTAAGCCGATTTGCAGATGTTTTAAATTGTAAGTATAATTGTTAGTAACTCGCGAACTGCTCATCAGAATTTGATTTTGTTTTTATTTTCTTGATATGTAGGGGCGCATTTTTTTTGCCACAGGCGCTCAAAACCCTATTTACGGCTCTGGTTGTAACAGTCCTAAATACAAAATTTCAACTTTCAACGGCTTACTGTTATGCGAGATACGTATGTACGTACAGACGTCACGACGAAATTAGTCAAAATGGATTCAGGGAGGGCCAAAATGGATATATCCGTTGAAATCTGAAAACCGAAATTTTTCGCGATTACAATACTTCCTTTACTATGTACAAGGAAGTAATCAAAATCGACCAAATTCAGTTTTCCGCCATTATCTAGTAACCTATAAGAATTTTTGGCAAAACAAAAGCACATCTAAGACGACCCCCCTAAAGCGCACCACATGTCCCAAAGTCGTATCTCTTATAGTTTCCCAGATCCCAACCCAATGGTGGCCTTCGATATCCGGACATCTGTATAAGCCCTTCTGAACAAGGAAAATAGAACATTCAGGACTACTCCTATTTACTCTTTAAAAATAAACTCAAAAACCGTTTAAATTCATTTATTGCAGCTTGCAAGTGAATTATATTTATAAACGGAAACGTTGGCACAAGAAGCGTTTAGTCAATTTGTTTAAAATATTATGGCCGATTTCACCACCGATTCTTAAAATTTAAGTAATGCATATGTACGCGATGTGCACCACATAGGCATTACCTAGCAAAATTTCGTTTTCACCAGCCGCTAAGCATTGTCTATCTCGATTTAGGAATTACAATGCCCAAATTGCTAAGTACTTCCTAACATTTGACAGCTGACACTTCGAATTGAAAATTGTACAAGTTTGTTGAATATTTTGATAGTTATAACGAAGAAATAAAAAGACATGCACAGAATAGAAAAGAAAGAACAAATTATTTTAAATTCTGTGACGGTTATGAAAAAGATTTCCTTTTGATTAAAAGACAGCATTTGTAATATACGAGTTTATATATGAAATAAAATTAATTAGTAAATACATGCCAAGTAGCCAAGTGTCATATGCGGAATGCTTGTGTAATTCTAAATTTTTATTTGAAATCAGAGGATTCAGTTGATTCAGATTCTGTTTTTGTATTGTTTATTCTGTATTTTGCGAGGTATATTTTTTCTTTTTTGTTTCATTTATACATTTTTCCCATTTCTGTAATACGAATTTTAAAATATATAGTAAAAGATATTTCATTAAAAATTTAATTTTTTTGAATACCTCACCGTAATAATAATATCTTCACATAATTTCCAATGTCAATGTTGACCATATTGACAAATATAACTGACAAATGTCATAAATTTAAAAAAATGTTAATTTATGTCCAGTGTGTAAATATAATATCTGAAAAATAACCAATATTTCGATGCCTACGTAAGTAATCCTAGCTTTGCTTTGTTTGGGGAGTCCTTAAATTTAGGAAATTCCTAGCTAGGCAACAGTTTAGGAATCGGCGGTGAAATCGGCCGTTCTCTTATACAATATAAATATATTAAAACTTACATAAGAGCATTCGAATTCAATTGTAGTTTTATAATTAGCTGAACTACCTGTGCAAATTTTTCCTTCGTATTCTATTTTTAGCTTATCATTTTCTATATATAATGATGATGATTTCAATGTATGTGCTATAGAATTAAATCTGCAATAAAAACATGTTTCATTAGCACATTATTGTTATTAAATTAACGTGAAACATACCGCTTGTACAAATCTGGTTCAGTATTATTTCTTACACAGACAGCAGTGTCAACAGGACAGAATGCATTCTCATTGAAAATTATAGGAGAACATACATTCAATAAATAATCTATAGTTGTATCGTTTGGATCATTGATAACATAATTTTGATTCGTAATTAATGCGGTTAAATTATAATGTGCATTATTAGTAGATATTTCACAATTTTTAACTGGGACATTGGTTGTTTGTCTACAAACTTTTATTGAATAAGCAATTATAGTAGCTGAACATAAGTCTTGGTTTATAATTATTTCTTCATCTTTTTGTAGATAATTACAACGAAATATAACTTTTGTTGAATAAAACTGGTTTCTTTGTCTACATAATTCGCCATTTAAATACATGGATATGGTGGCATCTTTTGTGAATAATGTATTGTTCATCACACCTACAAAACAATCATATTTTATTTATTAGAATATTATGATATTTCATAGAATTTAAAGTTATTAACAGAATAATAAAACTGCAAACTCTTTTATAAAGACTATGGCTGATAGCATAAACAACTGATTAAGGGTGATTAGCAAGCAGTTGGCTAGCAGTGTTTTATCTGTCAATCGTTTATGGATAATCTTATAGGGCGCGAGCAGACACGTGACTCGAGCAACCTTGAATTGCTTGGAATCAGCTGATATGTGTGCGCCTGTCACTTTGACAAGACCAATGTCTTGACTAATTAAATTTTGAACTGTTAAAAAGTTGTTATTTTTAATTTCATGTGTTTTACTGCCCGAAAATTATATAATATTAACATTTTAGCAGATCAAAATCAAAATAAGTCAAAACATTGTTAGCAGATCAAAATCAAAATAAGTCAAAACATTGGTTTTGTCAAAGTGACATTATTCTTGTCAAAGTGACATGCGCACACAAATCAGCTGATTAAAAGTACTTCAAGGTCGCTCGAGTCACGTGTCTGCTCGCGCCCTATAGAAAAATACTTTAAATAAAAGTTTTGTATTTTTCTCCAAAATGAAATGTAATGAGAAAAGTAATAATATTCAATATTTATTTTCATTGAGAATATTATACAGGGTGTCTCATTTTCGATGTTTTTTTAAGGTATCTCGGGTAATATTAACGATAGAGCAAAACCGTTTGCACATTCCAGGGTCAACTTTTCCAGGAATGTTTAATAATCACCACAGGAATTTTCGATCTTCTTTTGTTTCTGAGCTACAGGCAAATACTAGTTTTTCGCTCATTTTGAAAATATCTCATATCTTATTTATTAGGATAGTTAGAGAAAAATGTTTTTTATAAAAAAAATACCGTTTTTTAAGTAGAATAAAATGGCGTAATTAGATTTTTTGAAAACTTAATAATTTTCGAGATATAAGACAAACTTATGATTTTTTAAATGGGAACCTATGTTGGAAATAGTCTCATTATTTTGCTTATTTTATAAGCTTTTCAATGATATATAACAAGTCTACATTCTTATGTTTTAAACATTAATAAAAGACGAATTATTAATTTATTGGGGTGAAAATATTGGAAATTATTAAGAAACAAATGAAAAAATCTATTCCAGATCATCATTCGCATTCGTATTTGTTTCAGTTTTACTCATTTTTTGAATTTATTTACTTCAAAAGCATATTAAACCATATTGTTCGGATCGTGTCAAAGCCAACTGTAACGTCGATAAATAGTAATTTAACTAACCCGAAAATAATTGGTTAAGAATAATTTTGAGAACAAAATTAATAGATATTGAATCAAAATAAACAAATGATGACTTGTAATAATTTTTTTCATTTGTTTCTTAATAATATCCAATATTTTCACCTCAATAAATTAATAATTCGTCTTTTATTAATGTTTAAAACAAAAGAATGTCGACTTGTTATATATCATTGAAAAGCTTATAAAATAAGCAAAAAGACGAGACTATTTTCAACATAGGTTCCCATTTAAAAAATCATAAGTTTGTATTATATCTCGAGAATTAAGTTTTTAAAAAATATAATTACGCCATTTTATTCTATTTAAAAACTGGTAAAATTTTTATAAAAACATTTTTTCTGTAACTATCCTAATAAATAAGATATGACATATTTTCAAAATGAGCGAAAAACGAGTTTTTGCCTGTAGCTCAGAAACAAAAGAAGATCGAAAATTCCTGTGGTGACTATTAAACTTTTCTCGAAAAGTTGACCCTGCAATGTGCAAACGATTTCGCTCTATCATTAATATTACCCGAGATACCTTAAAAAAACATCGAAAATGAGACACCTGTACATTCAATCTGACCACTCAAAGCCCTCTAGTTATCACATAAAGTAATAACGGATCCATGAAAAACAATAGTAGTCTACCTGTCATACGTATTTATTATGTATTGTCATATATAGCTTTGCGATTCTCCAAAGAATACACGTTGTTGTTGTATTCAATAGTGTTCTATTATGTTCGATCTACCCTCGAAAACTCAATAGGTTATGGGGCCCAGGAGTTTTCACGGCGCGGCTTTATCAACGATACGCGCAAAATAATTTCTGAATTTGAGCTCGTCATTTTCAAATATCAGAACATTGAACATTGTACGACAAAACAAATGCGGAAAATGACTTCGAGTACGACGGTACGTATAGATATGTTATCGAAAGACAATTTTGATACATGGCGAATTCACATGCGAGCCTTATTAATTAAGAACGATGGCTGGTAATATGTAAAAGGGGTAAAGGTGAAACCATTGCCAAGCGAAAAGAACGCGGCGGAAATCGCGGATTGGAAGGATCGTGACAAAAAAGATATGTCTGACGTTATTTTAGCGATACATCCGTCGTAATTAAAGTAAATCAAAGATTGCACAACGTCGCGAGAAGTATGGGGAAAATTAGAGGTAATTTATGCATCCAAGGACCGGCGCGTAAAGCTTCACTTTTGAAGCAGATCGTATTTCAACGAATGCGTGAGGATGACGATGTTCAAGACCACCTAAGAAATTTCTTCGAGGCAGTCGACAAATTGCGGGATATGGAAGTGACCGTGAATGATGATCTTTTATCCATTCTACTTCTATATAGTTTACTATCAACGTTCGAAAATTTTAGATGCGCGATAGAGTCGCGAGACGAATTGCCGTAAGTTTCAAACGGAAACTCCGAAAGAGAGATCGGACCGACGTGACCGCCATAACGAAAAGGGTCGGAAAATTAAATGTTATAGATGCAAAAGGTTAGGCCACAAAGCTGCGGCGTTTAAACTTAAAAAATATGGCCGTGAGCGCGAGATATCAAATAATGTGGAACATTCGTTATTTGTTACACCGGCATCAGGCAAATGCAAATTGGTGCGTGGAAGAAATAAGACAGTCCGTAATAGCTAGGGAGCTGGTGGCAATTTCGGTATATGATTTGATCGTCGTTAGGAATGACTGGTAATAGAGTTTTGAAGCTTGTGAACAGGATAAGCAAGATGGCCAGGTCGGATGTTGCTTTTTTTTCGAAAAAATTTTTTAAATTGCAAAATATATTACCTCTCCTAAATTATTTGATCGTGTCTGCCATTTAGTTATTATGTTAAATTGACTATATAGTCACTAAAAAAAAAACATATGCCAGGCAATAGAACGCTGTCTTTTTTTTAAAAAAAATGCTAATTTGTAAAAAATAAAAGCTACATTAAATTATTTGATCGCCTTTCAATTTTTTAAAAATTTGTTCGTTTTTGTCTCCAGAACAAGAAAAAAATTATGCCAGACATATATGTCACTGCTTTTAGAAGATATTCATATAAATCTCATACAAAAATGACAAAATACAAAAATTAAATATTATTAAATTTTCGAAGGTTTTTTTATACCTCTCCTAAAAAAGATGGATTATAATCACGACCCGTTAAGGCAAAAAGAAGTTGGGTTACATATGACGTATCCATTTCTTTTTGAACATAGCACTTGTGGTTTTTTTGGAGAAAATTTTGGCTTCCTTGGCCTTTTCGCGAGAACGCTACGTTATACCGGAAAATAACCCTAATAAAAATTGTAGTGCGTTCAAAGAACTATCGATAGAGAGCTCACCGGCTTATCTGTGGCTATTAGGGGCGCTCTAACACGGAAGTTTCTAAAGGGACGCATAAGTGCGCCGAGCCGCCCTGCGCGTGGGAATCCATTGTTACGTCAATTGGAGCTAGCCTTAAATTGTATGTTAGTGGGACAATAATCTACCCATTAAGGAATGTAGCCACCCAGAAACTAGCTCTGTCGATGCAGTGGTTTGCGCACCACTGCGATTTTAAGAAAACCGCGCCAATGAGTTATACAATCCACAATAACTCGTGCCTCCGAGGCATTTCCTGGTGGCTACATCGCTAGGGCATGGTCCCAGTAACATGTAATCCAAGCGGCTTGCTTGCATTACAAAATGCAGGGTGGAGGCAAATTTACGCCTACATCAATATTTCTGCGATATGTGCGTGTTTTGTCATTCCCCCAAATATTCTGATATTTTCACTGCTCTGTAGTTCAATAAGTATAGCCCATAGAAAAAAAATCGTAAATACAAAAGTTGTAGCAAATTTTGTCTTATATAATATTGATAATAAGAACTTTTACTCTCCGGTGTATAGAAACAGAAGAATTGAGGAAAAACCGAAAAAAGACAGAAAATTTTGTACTTTTTTCCCCTATAACGAAGGCTTTTCGTTTGTGCAAAATTGGTTTCATATCACTGGCCTTGGTCATTACAACATATCCAAAAATTATAGATACCCAATCTTTTGCAAGGAAAGTAAGTTCTCTTGTACATATTGACTGGATTATTACAGTAGCTACAAAAAAATATTCTGGCTTTGGAAAACCAGTAATACTAATGTCTGGCATAGCAATATTCATAGTTTTAACATACAATAGAACAACTTAGCCCAGAGCCAGACACGATCAAATAATTTAATGCGCCGTTTTTTTTTGCAATTTTGGAAATTCGCCTTTCATTGTCGCAGTAAAAGTAAAATGGCAGACTATTGTTTTCTTGTTGTTTATGACCTAATTAATATTTCGTGTAAATTTTATTAAAATGTAAAGTAAAATGGCAGACTATTGTTTTCTTGTTGTTTATGACCTAATTAATATTTCGTGTAAATTTTATTGACGAGCTAATCATTTAAATTTTAATACATCAAAAACTTAAAATAAATAATGAATTACTCATTAATGCAGGGACATACACGTCTGGCGATGAGATTTATCTGAAGACCTTCTTAAGGACCATAACTTATAAAAAGTGCCAGACGCGATCAAATGATTTAGGGACTCTTTTTATTTTTACATGTTTAATTACTTATTAATTAATAATGCAGCAATAATGGTTTTGCAGAAGTTGTTATTAGTGGTTCTTATAATCAAAACTTCATTATTTTCAACTTCTGCAACACGATCAAATGACTTAAAAATTTCTGCCACCACCTCCCTAACTATAAAATGTGGTGTTTGGACAGTGGGAGTTCATCCCATTTGTGTAAAAACATAAACAGTTTTATGCGCGTCGAGCCGGAATTTTCAGAGAAATTAAATTTGGCGAATTTCTCATCCATGGACATTGGTGGAAAAGGTGCCGTAAAATTTTCAACGCAAGTAACCGATCGCGATAGAATTATTAATAATTTATTTGAGATTTTTTGCAAAGTATACTATACTCTATTTTCTGTAAGAATATAGTACAGTTTTGAAAGTCCTGTGGGATTTGTTAATCGCGATTATACTGCTTTTCTTAGATTTTAACGAACTACAATTATAACAATTTGTAGATAAGCAGAGTCGAATGACTTGTCCAGACGAGATAAGACTCGTCTTTTGGCAACACTACTTACCAAATACAATTTCTTTATCTTCTTGTATCAAACATACACTGACGAAATGCTGTCCATTGCATTTGGAATTAAGAGCTCCACAAATATTGTACCTGATTGTTGTATTAGTTGACAATAGTTTTTCTTTATCTTGTGAAAAGTATAATGGTTCTTTTTGTCTTCCCTGCATATAATTGTTATTTAAAATACAATTTTCATTGACTGAACTCTAAAAAAATATAAATAATTAGGTACAGAAATAATTATTAAATATCGTTTTACATAATGCATTTTTTGCTCAAAAATATGTACATGACTTATATTAGTCCTGGAAATCTACTGAAAAAATCTGATGTGGCCAGCACATTACCTTCCGTCAGTTCTATGTATTTTGTACAAATTTCATACGGAAAGTTCCTTGCTAAATTAAATATTCTATTTCTTGTACATTACCTTCCGGCAGTTGCATGTATTTTATGCAAATTTCATACAGAAAATTATTATTTTGTGACGTTTTCTATATACAGTGTAATGTATCTGCAGAAATAAAAGATTTATTATTATTATTGTTTCTTGTACATTACCTTAAAGCAGTTGTATGTATTTTATACAAATTCCATACAGAAAGCAAAAGATCCTATATTTCTAGTAAAAATTATAAGACAAACACACTATGTCAATTTCACTTGACACTGACATCTTTCAATCAGAATTTTCTTAATATAGTAGCTGTTTCCATAGCTATGGCTACTTTATGAAATTTAATTTCTTTATAATTTTTTAACTCTATATCCATTTAATATTAAGTATAAAATGCAGTCAAATCGTATAGAGAATAAAATATTCTTTAATATTTATAATAACATCAAATGTGAAAAATCATATTTAACATAGTTTTTTCAAGAAAAACTGTTAAAATCTTCAAATGATGGTACTTCCGGTTGACCAATTGTAACCAAAATCTAATCAGCTCTTCATATGGATGTAACGAGGAAGTACACGAAAAAATTATAATTTTTGTAACTGTAGTATTAGAGTTATCGGAGACGAAAATTTTGTTACACACACACACACATCCACACACACACACACACACACACACACACACACACACACACACACACACACACACACACACACACACACACACACACACATACACACACACACACACACACACACACACACACACACACACACACACACACACACACACACACACACACACATACACACACACACATACAGACATCATCGTAAAGATAGTAAATTCGTGTTCTAGGGACCCTAAAACGTGCTTATTGATTAAAAACTCATCATCGAATTTTTTGACCAAAGACATTACCTTCCTTACCTAAAGGTGACGGAAGGTAAAAAGACCCCCAACCAACATCAAAGAAATTGCAACAAAAGTCTTTACGGAATCCTGACCAGAAAAATGCGCTGAATAACATATCAAAAGTTTCCGAAAATCGGACTATGGGAATCTCCCACTAATTGGTAAAAATGGCGTATCATAATTTTATAAGAACACAAAATTAAAACTCAAATTTTTTATACAGCACTAACACATGATTCTTACACTTTTTACCTGATGAAGTATCAAAGACTTAAGTTAAAAAATATATAACCAAAATAACAATTTATGAAAGAAACTTAAATTACTCAAAAAATATACAATATTGTGTATTTAATACTTGGTCTAACAAGTTTCACTGTTTATAACAGTTTTAACTCATCGTGGCTAAGAAAGAAGTAATTTTTCAATGATTTTTAAATAATTTTTTTCAACGCTTTCCTACAAATTATCATTTTTCAAAATTTCATTTTCACCAACTGCTAAGCATTGCCTATCTTGATTTAGGAATTTCTTAGTTAGGTATCTGTTTTCCAATGCCCAAATCGCTAAGTGCTTCCTAACGTTTGACAGCTGACACTTCGAATTGAAAATTGTACAAGTTTGTTGAATATTTTGATAGTTATAACGAAGAAATAGAAAGACATGCACAAGATAGAAAAGACAGAACAAATTATTTTAATTCTGTGACGGTTTTGAAAAAGATTTCCTTTTGATTAAAAGCGCATTTTATAATATACGAGTTTATATATGAAATAAAATTAATTAGTAAATACATGCCAAGTAGCCAGATATATATATATATATATATATATATACAGGGTGTTCATTTTAAATGGGCCACCATTGCTATCTCGAGAACTATAAGAGTTACAAAGACGGTTAAATGGACAAACAATTTCTATTTCATAAGACAAAATTAAAGAAAAGAATTTTTTTACCAGTGCTTCTCAAAATACGGGACCACCTTTAAATTTTAAATGAAGTCATATTTTTTATTTGCTTATTCGTTAGAGAATTTAATTCTGAATTCAGTGATATATGTTTATTCCCTTACACAATGATATTTTTCTGAAAAATGCACGTAAAGTTTCATATTAATTTGATTAAAATATGACAGTAATAAGAGTGTCATGAACGGAAAAAACGAATACGTGCTAATGGTTTTAACATAGAATGGACCTTTTCAATTTAAAGAGATAGAAGATATACGCAATGGGCATAGTAAGAACAACTGAGATCTATGGCGTTTGTTTCTAAAAAATTCAGACGTAAAATGTGAGAAATATGTCAGATAACTCTAAAAAGTTTTATCGAAATAAGTTACAAAAGCTTTTATTGAAGTTAAAATGTCTAGCGATGCAAATTTTTACCGAGAATACAGGTATTTTAATGACTGCAATATTTTTAACGTTTCGTTTGACAGCCAAACTGGCAGTTGTTCGCGCCATTTTCTTACTATTTGCAGCGATTGGCGAAAAAATACAAAGTGGGTGACGTCTGGCGGCGGATTTGCGAACTAGAGGAATAAGGAGACGTTGACAGCATACATTGAAACGTATCTAATTTTGAACAGGTTTAATTTATATTTATTGTAAAAGAAAGTGAGATAGATAGTGTATATTACATTTTCAGGTTTAAATAATGATCAGTAAATGCCATAGATACTGCTCAGTGCCACAATGTAGTAATTACAAGTCAAAAAGTGTAAGTTTACACAATATTCCAAGTGACAAAATATGATCTTGAAATTTTTTCCCTTATAATTTTGACGCCTCTAATCAGTTCTATTTTTTTCTTTTTTAAAACAGGATGGTAAAATTCTTCTAATTTTATAGCCAAACTATACTGTTTATCATCCTTTTTGACAAGTTTTCCCCTTACTTGTTCCAAATCTGTACAACTTAATTTTACTATTTCTGCTACTCTGTAATACACAAACCTATAAACAAATAAATTAATAGCATAATAATAATGATAACTTTTGTTGTAAAACAATAAATTTAGTTTTGATTTTTACAATCCTGTTTATATGCAACAAAACTGCAACAATATGTTTGCATTTGCCTCCCAATTCTGCTCTACAACTAAATTTGCTGTTCAGTAATTTATATTCCCATTTAATAAAATTTCAATCATATGAGGATCTCCACTCAAAGGACTGGTTTTTAAACAAGATCCCAGTATTGTACCTGGTCCATAATCTTTTATTCCACAAAGCAATGCCTTAAAAACTGCTTCGTCTTCCTTTATAGGACGTGCAGAAGCAATGTATTCAAAACTATCACTTAACTTTATGTTAATTTTCTCCATAGTAAATACTTTGCACTTTGAAATACATATTGCCAGCAATAAGGAATGAGAGAACTCTCCTTATTCCTCCGCCATCTTGCTACCGTCCGGCCTGCCATCTATAGTTCAGTTTTTTCGCCAATAGAAACAGATAGCCGTTAAATTCAAAAGGTCCATTAGATTGCCATGAAAGAAATACATGAATATTTTGTTTAAGTTGACATTTATGATCACTTACAAGAATAAAACATTCACTTCTTTAGGTCAGGGCACTTTAATTCTATGTAATAAAAATAACATGTAGTCAATTTTTCCATTCGTGGCACTCTTATTATAGCCATATTTTAATCAAATTAGTATAAAACTTTACATGCATTTTTTCAAAAAAATCGTTATGTAAGGGTATAAAAATAAGTTATCAATGAATTTTAAATTAAATTCTCTTACATATGAGCAAATAAAATATATATGTTCTCATTTAAAATTAAAAAGTTATGTCCTGTATTTTGAGAACCACTAGCCCAAAAAAAATTTTCTTTTATTTAAATTTGTCTTGTAAAATAGAAATTGTTTGCCCATTTAATCATCTTTGTAGCTCTTATAGTTCTCGAGATAGCAATGGTGGCCCATTTAAAATGAACACCCTGTATATATATATATATATATATATATATATATATATATATATATATATATATATATATATATATATATTATCCTTATTATTCTTTATTTTATATTTTGGGAAATTACATTTACATACAATTAAAATTATATTTTCTACAAAAATGCCAAATAGCCATGTGTGACATGCGTTCCGAATGTCTAATTTTATTTTATTCTTTTAAAGCAGAGGATTCAGTTTCTGGTTTTGCATTATTTATTCTATTTTTTTCATTTATATTTTCTTCTAGTTCATTTGCATCTTTGTTTCATTTAAAATTTAATTTTGTATACCTACCTCAACGTAATATTAATAATATCTCCACATAATTTCCAATATCAATGTTGACAAATACAATTGACAAAATATAAAAATTATTCATTTTCTTTCAGTGTACAAATATATCACAAATATTACTAATATTTCGAAGCTGGGCATTGGTCTGTTTGGTGTAATCCAAAATCGATAAGTATCAGTTTAAGGCAGTTTGTTCTCAGATTTAGGAAATTCCTAGCTAGACAACGGTTTAGGAATCGGGGGTGAAATCGGCCGTGATTTTGTTAAAAATAGGATACCGCGGTTTAGAATTTTTAAATCAGCATGAAAAGTCTCTTTCATTTATCGTATTATACGATTTTTGCCGATCAGCGGTTCGCGAGTTACTGACAACTTAAACTCTAAAATTTTAATTAAATTTAAACTACGTTATCTTTACCAAAAGCAGAGTAGTGAATGAAATAATGAAAATTTGTAGGAAAGCATTGACAAAACCCAAGTAACACTGACCGACGGTCGACCAAAAAGTGACGTCGATTATATGTTGAATTTAAGTCATATGCGGCCGTCTAATTTGACGTGGATGCGACGGCACTGCGACGTTGATTTTTGGTCTGAAATACGACTATTTAGACGTCTAATTTGACGTCTATGCGACAACACTGCGACGTTGATTTTTGGTCTGAAATAGGACTATTTAGACGTCAGATTTGTGGTCGCTATGACGACCATGTGACGACTTTATATGGTCATAATTTATTTACAATAGCTTGTCAATATTATCTTAAAAAGACGTCGAAACACCGTCTAAAAATGACGTGAAAACAACGTCTTAAAATGACGTCTAAACAAGTCTTATAATGACGTCTAAACAACGTCTTAAAATGACGTCTAAACAACGTCTTAAAATGACGTCTAAACCACGTCTGAATATGACGTCGAAACTACGTCTTAAAATGACGTCGCACAGCTCCACGCTGAGACGTCTTCCGGACGACTATATGACGTGAATTAGGACGTCACAGTGACGTCGATTTTAGGTCATTTGTGTTACTTGGGAAATTATTTCAAAATCTATACTTTACTTCTTTCGATGCCACGATGAGTTAAAACTGTTATAAACAGTAAAACCTGTTAGAGTATTTTAAATTTCTTTCATAAATTGTTATTTTGGTTAAATATTTTTTAACCTACCTCTTTGACAGTTCATTCTAGGATTAAAAGTGTTTTTGTATAAAAAACTTTGAGCTTTAGTTTTGTATTCTTGTAAATTTTGATACGGGCAATTTTTCTCGATAAAATTACTAAAAACCTAAAAATTCCGCCATTTTTACCAATTGGAGGAAGGTTCCCATGGTCCGATTTCCGGAAACTTTTGATACGTTTTTCTGGACAGGATTCCGTAAAAAGACTTTTGTTGCAATTTCTTTAAGGTAAAATCGTAAATTTCCTGGACTAAACAGGGTGTTTCATGTACAAGGCTTCGGAGTATGAATTCTAGATACCGAAACGATAAAAAAATTCCAATAAACATTAGTGCCATAACGCTTCGTAGCAGAGATTATATAAAGAAAACAGGAAATAGTAGATTAGTTTTATTTATTTTTTTATTGAGTCATAAATACTTAATTATAAAAAGAATTTTAGAGCGAATGTCCTAAATAAAAAGCCATTGGATTCAATATATAATAATTCAGTATTATTTAATACAATGGCGAATTATTAAAATATTACATTTTTATTAAATACAGAAAACTTTGCAAAATTAATTTTTGATTTAGAAATATTCTGATAATATTAAATAATGTGTGTAATAATTAAATATCGGATTGGAAGGGATGGAATTAATTAAATAAAGTATCATTTGTGTCAAACAAAATAAACAAAAGAAGGTACGTGGATATATAAGCCAACTATTTTCTGCTATTTTAGTATTACACTTCACGATTAATCCTCGGTAACATAGATAGGTAGTTTGTACGTGTCCGATTCTCATTCTTATTATGTTTTTACCTTCCGTCACACTTAGGTAAGGAAGGTATTGTCTTTGGTCAAAAAATTCGATGATGAGTTTTTAATCGACAAGCACGTTTTAGGGTCCCTAGAACACGATTTTACTATTTTATGATGATGTATGTATGTATGTATGTATGTATGTATGTATGTATGTATGTATGTATGTATGTATGTATGTATGTATGTATGTATGTATGTATGTGTGTGTGTGTGTGTGTGTGTGTGTGTGTGTGTGTGTGCGCGCGCGTGTGTCTGTGTGTGTCTGTCTGTGTGTGTGTGTGTGTCTGTGTGTGTGTCTGTGTGTGTGTGTGTCTGTGTGTGTGTGTGTCTGCGTGTGTGTGTCTGCATGTGTGTGTCTGTCTCTCTCTCTCTCTCTGTGCGTGCGTGTGTGTGTGTGTGTGTGTGTGTGTGTGTGTGTCTATGTGTGTGTCTGTCTGTGTGTCTGTGTGTGTGTGTGTCTATGTCTCTCTCTCTCTCTCTCTCTCTCTCTCTCTCTCTGTGTGTGTGTGTGTGTGTGTGTGTGTGTGTGTGTGTGTGTGTGTGTGTGTGTATGTGTTTGTATGTGTGTGTGTATGTGTGTGTATGTGTGTGTGTGTATGTGTGTGTGTGTGTATGTGTGTGTGTATGTGTGTGTGTATGTGTGTATGTGTGTGTGTATGTGTGTATGTATGTGTATGTGTGTGTGTGCGTGCGTGCGTGCGTGCGTGTGTGTGTAAATGGAAAGAAGAGAGAACGGGGAAAAATTACTCAAAAAAGGACAAAGGAAACATGTTGGAGATGAATAAATGTAAAAATAATACATAGGATGAAATTTACCATGAATTTAATTGAATTAATGTTGACATGTGCCAAATTTATTTTACAGAATAAATTTTACTTCCTCGAACATCGGTGGAGTAATTCATTCTGTAGATTTACTTAGCTAGTATTTTTATTCGTGTTTTGACGAAAATCTCTGGAATAATAGTATATTTTGTTATTAGGAGTAAAAGTGATACTTCGTGTGGCAAGCACGGAAATTTGCACGATGAGAGAAGCGAGTCGGACAATTGCATGCGAGGCACACAAAGACACTTTTATTCCGACTGACACATTAATTTTTTTTTTCAAGCGCACTACTTTTCTTTCGCTAATTCTATGTAGTTTCTATGGATATTTATTTATTTTATCTACGGCGTAGAAATTTCCAGCGGCGTAGAAATGAAACTTTTACCTTGTGAATTAAGTCACAAAATATGCCATTTCTACGGCTATTTTACTTCATCAGTAAATTTTACTTTGCTAGTGCTTTACTTATCCATCTTTTATAATACTAGCATTAAACTATCAAATATAACGCTATAATATAATAATAAATAACTAAGAACTACGCTACACAACCAAAAATCACGCTGCACTATAAGTCAGACCTTATGTCACACAGTTGTCATTAAAGCCATCATTGACGTTGATGTATACATTTGTTTGTTTTTTTTCATCTTTTTTCCAGTTTTGTCATTGGCTAATATCTTTCTGACAGTGTAATTTGGCGCCAATTCAAAAAGTATATTTTTAAATTGCTTAATATATACAGAAATTTGAACAGAAAATCATATTTAATAATACTGTAGAATATCCTTATTCGAATTTCAGAAGAAAAAAGATATGTTATTTTTTGCAACACCTCATTGTTTATAAATATTATATAAAATAAAATGTTATATATTAATGTAAATATACACACATGTTTTATAAATATTGATTTTCATTGTCTACTTTATTGACAAATAAAGAAATTGATTGTTGCAAAAGATATAAAGCATCTAAATTTTCCTGATGTACTAGTTGTACTACCAATGGGAGACCAGTTGAAATCCCTACTCCATGTTCGAATGTGATAACAGGCCGCATCCTAAGTATGCACATGCTCGGATCTACTTCGGTTCGTTCGGGAGTATTCGTGTTTAACTGGTTTAGCATGTATTGCTAAGCTATATGACAACTGTTAACCAAATAATGAACTACATGTCAACAATGTGTGTTAAATATTAAAAATTTGTTAAATACTACGTACAAATACATATTTGTGTATCTAATCGACATACGGGTGGCGTTCGAAATCCGTTACATATTAATTTAACATGGGAAATTAGAATATTTTGAATATTTACTGTCCATTAAAACTGAAAAATTTTGTACACATGTCCATGGATACTTATTACATCATATTAATAATTAATTGTTCAAAGTTAATAAAGAATAATTTAAAAAAAGTAAATAAATTTTATAGCAAATTTATTTTATTAATTATTATACTTCCTAAAAGAAAACTATGCAATAAATTTCGTGGTACAGTATGTAACGGGTTCTGATTCTGAGTTCTAATTTACCGAATGTCTTTATTTTTATTATATATTTTGTTGTAATTTTAAATAAATATCAAATTTAATATAACCAATTTTATCTGATTATATTAATAAGTATGTAGTAAAAATAAAAAAGAAAGATAAGAAAGTTTGGTAGATTCGAACTTACTACCTTTGACATAAAAAGCAAGCACTTTGCCACTATGCTACGAAACCTCCTGCATTACACTTTCTCATACAAAGTATAATAAAGGTAATAAAAGTATGTTGCCAAACGTCACTTTATATAATTTAAGAATATCAAAATGTTTTTGCAGCATAAGCAAAAATACGTAATCGATTACTTAGAATGAATTTCTTATATTTTTTTAAAGTTTTTTAGTAATAGTATGTAAGATTACAATTAAATATATTTTATTTCCCATTTTTTTTCAATACTTACTGAACACCTTCTCAAAAACCCATGAATCATTGATTATACACCGCTGGTACTGTACAACACTATCACGTGACACAACTTTTAAAAATCTCGCTTATTAAAAGAAATATTTAACTCGGGTTTTCACAGGTATTGTTAGATATACTTGTTCTTTAAGAAATTAAAAAAAATATGCGAGAATTACATTTGTTTGTGATTTTAACTAAGCACCAGACTAACACTTTAAAAACGGTTTTCCCATGTTAAACGCCTATGACCCGCTTTTCGTGTTACACCCTGTATGTATATTTTTGTATGTCATATGTTTGTTATCACTTAAAATGTAAACGCCGTCAATATTATTTTGAAATTCGGATATTGTCCTGTTGAATAATAAAGCTTATTATTATTAGCTTCCACAGTACATGCATTTCTGCATTGAAATATTATTTAAATTATAATATTAATAGGTAAAAATTTATCACTGAATAATAAAAGCACATAATTTTATAAAACATTTAATTTTTATGTTTTGAACTGATAGCTCTATTTTATTGACCATCACTGTAGGTATATTCATTAAGCAACTATGTACATTATGCAAAACAGGTTAAATATACATACTTCATTATTTAGTATTAACTTACATAATACGGGCAAGCAACCGGTGTTTTCCATATAATTTTATATTCACATTCCGACGAAAATCTTAAAACTGGCTGTGTTTCATTGAATGAACAGATAAAATCCACATTTGTAGATATTGTTGACAAATTTCCACATAATGATCCACCTGTAACACATTTATTAAATTACTCTTATTTCCCCGAGATACGCCATCAATTTCTGTTGCAAGAATTACTAAACTTTTATCTAGCATCTTTGTCGTACAAACTTGGCATATCGAATACCGGGGGTCCCAAGCATTCCTTGACATAGGCGTGGGAAAACGGTTTTTTATAAAGTGTCCGGCAGAAAATTAAGCCATGTTTATTCATATTGTTAATAGTACAGCTCAACCAGTCTTACGTGATAGTCCCCGTTAGTGTCATGGATAGAAAGAAAGTATTCGTAGGGGAAAGAGATAAATAGTACGCGCGAGAAATTCTGTGCGATATAAGTTTTTGTTAAAATTTTTGTTTCTTTACACATATACATACAAACTTACCATCACGCTATTTACTACATACTGGTGTAACATGAGACAAATATAGCAAATATTATTTATGTACACGCCTAATTAATTTACTTTTAAATCCTTCCATAGTTTATGCCTTGGTTTGTACTTTTCTTATCAGAGTAAGGACAGAATAAACTCTATTCCACATTTCAAGAACAGTCTAGTCGTGGACCCCGAAGCAGCAGAATGTATATTCCAAGCGCCCGCAAAACCCGGGTCGTTATATTAGTTTTTAAAATAAGTTTAAAAGACAGATATAATTACTCGAGTTTTGTGGAAGACATCATGTATCTTCTGACGACTAGACCCCTGTCACATTTCACCCCTCATCACAATCTATGAACGATTGGTAAAATAATTAACACGTGGCTAAGTTTCACAAACTAGGATTTATTATCTTTATTGCGATTTCGGCTTTTACGCCATCTTCAGAGAAGGCAGAAGATGGCGTGTATAAGCCAAAATCGCGATAAAGATAATAAATCCTAGTTTGTGAAACTTAGTCAAGAGTTAATTATTTTACCTGTTTAAAAATTTTCACCTAGTGCCAACGACGAATTCAATCAATCAGATTATGAACGCTTGCGCATCTTAGGCCTAATATCACTGGCAGCTATCAACTAAGACTGGTTGGGCTGTACTTATCTACTGTACATTATAATATTAATTACAGTTGGACCTCTTTAATCCGAACTAATAATTGCACAGGTTGATCCGGATTATCGAACAAATTACAGAAAATATCCATTTTCTTAAACTGTACTTTCTACATATGAATAACAAAATAAAGTACATATAAGCATATTATATAAATCTATATTAAAGTCAAAAGTAAATCTAAGAAACTGTGAAAAAGTCTGTGATTTTGCTCTGTTTAATGTTCGCTTCTTCTGCCTTTTTAGCTCATTTTTTCAATTCCGATAGAATTAGAATGTGGTGTCCCAATTTATCATTTTCTTCAGCCCACTTCAAACACGTTTCAAAACTTCTGACTGCCTCTTTGTGCTTTACATGTCCTGGTATCACATCTACTTCTTCGTCGGAGCTTGATTCATTCTGAATATGTTCCAAAATATCCATATCATTTATGGATTCCCATAATTCTTCATGCCCGATAGCCCATTCAAGAGCTTCTTGTCGTGTGACATCTTCAGAAATTTGGTTTATTAGCGCAGTAACCTCGTTTATTTGTCTTTCTATACCCTCCAACTCCATTCTGCCTCTCCACTGTAATAGTGGAAGATTATCGTCTTCAGTCCAACCATCATCAAGAAGTGCTGTAAGTAGTTTAGTCCAGGACTTTTGGATAAGTTCCGGCTCCACATCTTCCCACCCTCTTCATAATCCAATAACAACATCTTTCAAATTAACTTTCTTCAGTTCTGCAGAAATACCTGCACCTTCGGAAGCTACAATTTTTTTAAAAGCCTCTTGCGGCAATTTAACTTGATTGCTTGAAGCACATTTTGGTCCATCGGTTGCACTAAGGAAATTACATTCCAATAATTTTTTATCTTCAGAATATAAGTCTTCAGGGTGTCCTGGGGCATTGTCTAAAATCAAAAATTGGCTTCTAAATTCAGCTGTTGTATTTTTTTCGCACTGCTGGAACAAAATCTGTGTAAAACAAGTCCTTGAAAATTTATCTGGTAACCTAGGCTCTTTTCTGTCCTCGGTACCTCACCGGCAGCGGTTCATTTCCAAAAGCTCGTGGCTTTTGAGATTTGCCCACTACAAAGAATCTCATTTGTGTGCCGGAGGCATTACAGCAGGGCATAATGTAACTCGTTCCTTGCTCATTTTTCTATCTGGAGCTGATGTTTCAGCTTGGCGAGCAATTGTTTTTTGAGAAAGTAATTTCCAGAAAAGTCCGCCTTCTCGGCATTGTAAATTTGATCTGGACACAACTGCATTTCTGCTATTTTATTTCGAAGCGCGTCTTTAAATGGCTCATCAGCAGCCTCATAACTTGATAATTTTTCTCCTGTAATTGATAGTTGTCGAATTCCATATCTGTTTTTGACCTTATCGAGCCATCCGGAGCTAGCTTTGAAATTGTCATCGTTGTGAGTCTGACCATAAAAGAATAGTGCTTTTTCACACAAAATTTCTCCAGATATGGGCACACCTAAAATTTGTGTTAAAAAAATCATACATATGTACATAGTCAATCATCTTTTTACCTCTACTGCACTTATTTTCAGTATTTTTCGTTTATTGATCAAAGAACTGACTGGTGCCATAGGATAGAATACTCGTCTTGTTTTCTCTAATAACTAATAATCTTGATCTTTTCTTAAATCTATAAAGTAACGTGTTTTCTTTTGGAAGTCAACTTAGATTTAAATTGCAGTGTTAACTTAACTCAGTAACAGATAAAGATCTAATGAACAATGAACTGTAAACAGAGCAGTTCTTAGAGAATATGAAATCAAGGGATTCCCTCATTTAGGTAGCAGAATAAGAGAATATGAAATCAAGGGATTCCCTCATTTAGGTAGCAGAATACATGAATGTACGGGATTCCCTCATTTAGGTAACAGAGAACATGAAACCAAGCGATTCCCTCATTTAGGTAGCAGGAGTCACTTTGTTGTTCGGATTAACGAGCCGTTGTTTGGATGGCTCTGAGTTGTCGCTGTTAGGATTACTGGAGGATCGGATTAAAGAGGTTATACGGTCCTTTTTTATTATTGCATAAATTGGAAAAAAATATAAAAATAATTGTTTAAATTTTTTATTAATAATAAGATCTTCAAATGTCTCCGTGGTACTCGTGTATATATAGCTGCCTTTGTTTTTGAAGATTGGGATTCGATTCTCCAGAAGGATAATATTTTAATTATTTTTTTACCTATAAATTGTTGACTTTTTAAAAATCTATCTCCTACTAAACTATTACAATCATTTAGAAATAATAGAGAAAATAATTGACAATTGATAACAATAATCAAAATATAGGGAGAAAATACGGACGCCAGAGGTCTCGTCAAAATGTAAACAATATGGCTGACTAATAGCGATACCAGAGATATAGAGGTGTCAATTTCCAAAAATGCCAATTTTGTGAATATAAGATTTTGTTGGTGTATTTAGAAACATTTAATAAAGCGTTTGTACTTTCACTCTACTGATTATTTATAAAAATTCATCAGGTTATGGGCCCAGATACGTCCGTGCTGGTTTAATATATATATATATATATATAAATGTGGGAATTGGGTGAGCATTGAAAAAAAAGGAGATGCATGTAAAATAAAATGTCAGTTGTTGCTGTATTAGTGTATGATTTATAATAAATAAATGAGTTTATCTTGAAAGACGAGTGGATTTATTCAGACGCCCAGACGTGAAAAGAAATTTCCCACAAAAATTGGGGGCTCGTCCGGGATGAACAAAGGATTGAATTAGCCAGAAGACGCTTTATTGACGACGTCAGACGAAAGACGCCATTATTCCAATACGCCATTTAGAGAGCAGCCGCAGCCGTTGAAGAGGACAAACGTACCAAGACGAAAGGTGCTCCTTCACTTGCGATAAGACGTACCGCAGCGAGGGAAAAAAGAGATTTGGACTCGACGGCGGATTTCGGCATAACGACGGCCCTTTTGGAGATAATCCCAAATCGTTTTACGCGCAGTAAAAAGCAAGAACAAAAATCTATTCAAGGCAATTCAAGCGAGTAAACTGAATTTTACTTGCAAAATGTCGACCTTAGGTGATATTGAAAAGGTCAACAAGAATATTGGAACGGAATGCCAAATATCAGAAGACGATGACGACGATAGAGAGCAGGACTCGGAAACTAAGAAGTATGGCAAAAAGAAAATCAATAAACAAGTCAAGGAAGTCAAAAAGGACATCAAGAAATCAATCAGCGAAAAGTCAGGAACCAAGTATCGCAGGGATGACTCAACGAGCACCTCCAGCGAGAGCAATTTGAGCGAGGACAGTCCCAGTGAATATAGTTTCAGCGACGAAGAGGGTACACAGCGTAGAAGATTCGACCGGCGCCGACCACAAGCACGTGAGAAATCCCACAAGTTCGCTCTGACCTTTCGTTATGTCGAAGACTCCATTCGTACATTCAGTGGTAAGGATGGGTATCCAATTATTAAATGGATTGATGACTTCGAAGAGACTGCAGAACTTATGGAGTGGGACCAAATGCAAAAATTCATTTTTGCGAAGAAGTCACTGACGGGCTTGGCCAAGATGTTTGTGAAGGGAGAACGAGGCATAACGTCCTGGCGCAAACTGAAAAAAGCTCTGAAGGAAGAATTTCATGTTGAGGCTACGTCAGCTGAAATTCATAGACTTTTGGATAAACGGCAAAAGAAGAGAGACGAAACCTGTCAGGAGTACCTTCTAGTGATGCGAGAAATTGATAGCAGAGGTGATCTGGATGACAAGTCTTTAAGCCAATACGTCATCGACAGCATTGACGACAATTCGGGGACCAAGACAATTTCGTACGGAGCAAGAAGTCTTAAAGAATTTAAGGAAAAGTTGCGATACTACTAGTTAGCTCACGAAAAAAGTGGTCAGAAATCGTTTAGAAATGACAAGTAAACGAAGAACTCAAAGAACGACACTCATCATTCGTCCAGAGAAGTTAAGTCGCTAACTGAGAGCGGAGCAACAGTGAAGAACTCTACATTTGCCAGGTGCTACAACTGTGGAAGCAAGGACGGGCACAGGTCGAGCAAGTGCCTGTTCAAAGACAAAGGACCGAGATGCTTCCACTGTAATGATTTCGGTCACATCGCTTCAAATTGTACAGACCAGAAAAAAGACACGGGTGTAAATGTTGCAGTGAGATCGTCCAACGTCAAGACGAAGGAGATATTGGTCGATGGCCACAAGATTGACGCCTTATTGGACACCGGATGTCATCTCAACCTCATACGTGACGACATCTATGCCGACATGGGAAGGCCTGCTTTGAAGAATACCGACATCATCCTGAAAGGATTCGGCAAAAGCTACGTTTCACCACGAGGGTATTTTCCGGCTACGGTTGACGTGGATGATGACAGCTTCCAAGTGGACGTTTACGTAATCTCCGGGGATACGCTAAAGATACAGGCTATTATTGGAAACGAGTTATTGGACCAAGCCGAGGTAGTCATTAGTAAGAAGGGTATGAGAATAGCGAAACTGAGGGATGAAGCATTCCTGATGAAAATAGACGTCATTCGGGATGAGAACTTTGACATTGGCGCAACAACGACCGAGACGGCATCAAAGATCAAAAACATGATTGCCAGTTATCAGCCAGTGAAAAAGAGGAGTACTCAGATCGAGATGAATATCGTCATGAAGAAAGAGGATCCCGTGTATTGCAGACCCAGACGTTTGGCTCCAGCTGAAAGAGAAGTCGTGGACAAGCAGATTCAAGAATGGCTGTAGGAAGGGATCGTCGAACCGAGCAGTTCTGAGTACGCAAGTCTAGTAGTGGTGATGTCAAAGAAGGATGGAACGTCAAGACTCTGTATTGACTATCGTCGAGTAAACAAAGAGGTGGTGCGAGACAGGTATCCGCTACCACTGATGGAAGATGTACTTGACAAGCTATGCAATACTCGTATGTTCAGTACGCTGGACTTGAGAAATGGATTTTTCCACGTAAAGTGTTGCTCCACAAAGCAGAAAATATACCGCATTCGTGACACATAGCGGTCATTATCAATTTCTGAAAGTGCCGTTTGGATTGTGCAATTCCCCAGCGGTTTTTCAGAGATTCATTAACTGCGTTTTCCGAGATCTCACAGTGGCATTGTCTTTATTTATATGGATGACCTCGTCATACCGGCGCGAAATGAAAAGGAAGCTTTGCAGCGTTTGGGGCGAGTGCTAGCAACGGCTCAAGAGATTAAGTGGAGTAAATGCCAATTCTTGAAGACCAAGATCGAATTTTTGGGCCATATAGTGGAGGATGGCTAGATTTTACCTTCACCCAGAAAGGTGTTGCCTGTCCAAGGCTATCCGGCGCCGAGAAGTCTAGCGGATGTTCACTGATGAACGAACCGGTACTGATCATCTATAATCCATCAGGAAGGATTACTTCATCCGTTATTCAAAGAGAGTTCGCCACTTCATACGTATCATATTGACCACATCGGACCCCTGGAATCGACAAAGAAAGGTTACAAGCACATTCTGGCAGTGGTGGATAGTTTCGCCAAATTCATCTGGCTGTATCCAGTAAAGTCAACGACGTCAAACGAAGTAATAATAAAGCTAGAAGTCCAGAAAGCTGTTTTTGGTAACCCAGTTCAGATCATAACAGATAGGGGCACGGCGTTCACGTCGAACGAGTTTAAAGAGTACTGTGCTATGGAGAATATTTCTCACTTGGTGATTACAACAGGATTGCCTCGTGCAAATGGGCAAGTTGGGAGGATGAATTCGACCATTGCCTCTATTTTGGCCAAATTGTCAGTTGATGACCCTGCACGCTGGTTTAAGCATGTCGACGTCGTTCAACGAGCGATGAATTCGACCTACAGTCGCAGCATCGGACATACGCCGTTCGAACTCATGATTGGAGTTAAGATGAGGGATCGAGCTGATCTCAGGATAACGGAGCTCATCAACGAAGAGATCATCGACGAATTCGAGGCCAGGCGAGATGAATCTAGGGAAGCAGCCATGCAGCAGATCTGCAAAAATTCAAGAGGAAAACAAGCGGACTTTCAATCAACGTCGACGGCCTGCTCATCAATACGCCAAAGGAGACATCGTGGCGATAAAACGAACGCAATTCGGTCCAGGCCTGAAAATCCGGAGGAAATACCTTGGTCCGTATCGTATTGTCAAAGTCAAGCCGAGCGATACGTACGACGTTCTCCGAGAAGGAAGTCATGAGGGACCCAACCGAACTTCTACATGCGCCGAGTACCTGAAACCATGGGGTGGCGGGGATTATTCATCCGGGTCGGATGAATCGCAGGCCGAATGTGGGAATCCGGTGAGCATTGAAAAAAAGAAGGAGATGCATGTAAAATAAAATGTCAGTTGTTGCTGTATTAGTGTATGATTTATAATAAATAAATGAGTTTATCTTAAAAGACAAGTGGATTCATTCAGACGCCCAGACGTGAAAAGAAATTTCCCACATATATATATATATATATATATATATATATATATATATATATATATATATATATATATATATATATATTATAAGTTGTTTCATCTCTTTTTCGTAAATAAATTGAAAAGTGAAGATGGATACTTCGAGAATAATACATATTGGCCTATTGCAAGGAAAGCTAACTGGAGTACTTGGAAGTACAAAGCAAGTGTTTGTATGAGAGGTATTCTAGGGATAATGGATGTAGTAACTGGCAAAATAATTAAACCTGAGCCAGTCTAAGAAACTGCTACTGATCAAGCAAAAGAGAAGTACAAGTCTGATTTAGTTTTCTATCTTGAAGCCGATAGTAATGCTTCGATCATATTAACGACGAATATGACAGAAGGAGCATTACAAAAGTTGATGCGCTATACAACAGCTAAAGAAGTCTGGAATGAGCTTATGACCTATGTTTGCAGTTTTTCAATTTTAAGAAGCAACCTAGTGATGACGCATCCACGCATGTCAATGTTAAAAAAATTATGAAATGAACTGAAGCAAGAAATGAGAAGACTCTCAGTGTAGTTCTGAGTTACCAGATGAATTATTAGTCGGCAATGTGAGCATGAGAGGGCTCCTTCACCCAATATGACATTTCTTGCAGTGACTTCAGAAGTAATGTCTGCTGAATGTGACAATAGTTGGTACGTTGATAATGGTGCAACAAGTCACGTAACAAATCAAAAGTATTACTTGAACACCTTTGAACCATTTTTACAGCCAGATACTGTTACGACTGCTAGTGGAGATTCAGTCGGTGCAATAGGAAAGGGAACAATTGCGAATAGAAGCAGCAGTAAATGGACGGTGGAACAGAATCACACTAGCAGATATGTGGTATGTACCACATATTAAGAAGAATCTTTTTTTCTGTTTTAGCGGCACAAGGCAGAAATCTGTAGCTTGAAAATAGAAAAACAGATAAAGCTAAGAGGTGTACGCAATCGTTTTGGAGGATTGTTTAAATTAGCTATGAAAACTGTTAAACCTCGCCACCCTGTTGAAGTTAATACAATTAAAGAAGAATATCTTCTGCAGTTATATCATGAGCGACTTGGACACCAAAACAAGCGACATGTTAAATCGACAATCTTTAAAGAATTAGGTGTCAACGTGAATTTAGACAGTGAGATCTGTGAAGACTGTATGTATGGAAAAGCACACAGACTTCCTTTTGGTACGAGAATAAGAGCCACCAAGCCGGGAGAGCTTATTCACACAGATGTTTGCGGCTCATTTCAGAGATCTTCATCTGGTTGTAAGTATTTTGTTTTCTTCAAACACGATTTTTCCAGATTCCGCTATATTTTCTTTATGAAAGAGAAATCAGAAGTTATTGACAAGTTGAAACAGATGCTTGCTGGAGCAAAGACTGTGGGTCACGTAGTTAAAGAACTTTTAAGTGATAATGGTGGAGAGTTTGACAATAAAGAAGTCAAGAATCTTTTGTACAAGGAAGGTATTAATCAGCGTCTCACCATGCCGTATACTCCACAGCAGATTTGATACAGAGAAAATGCATTGATTTTGATCAAACCTTTAGTCCTGTGGCAAAAATGGCTACCATTAGATTTTTATTGAGTGTTGCTGGTAATAAAAACATGACACTAACTCAAATAGATGTATCGACAGCGTTTCTCTATAGTGAGTTAGATGAAATTATTTTCATGAAGAACTCGATGGTTATTGTTGTAGTATAATTTTATGTAATGTATCTATGGTAACAAGAATACAGAATAAATTAGTGACAGTTTTATGAAAGGTGTATATTTTTCCATTTTTCGGTTTAATATAGATTCGTGAAACTATCTGGTATATTTTGATTGCATTTCTATAACAGGTTATGGGCCCAGTCATGCTCTTAGGGCGTGAATAGAAATAATAGTGCTCTGCAAGTATTTGTAGTAATACAAACTGATCTGTCAAAAAAAGTGGTGAGAATTCATAATTATAATTATGGCCACCGTGGACAAAGTTTCTATTGAGAAATTGACTGGAGCATCGAATTGGACAAAATGGAAAATGTTAATGCAGCTATTGCTAAGAAAACATGGTTTAATGGACATAATAATTGGAAAGAACAGGAAACCAATTGAGTCGAAGACTGTAGAAGAGAAACTTGCTTTAGCCAAATGGGAGTCAGATGATGCTGATGCCATGCTGTATCTTTTAACCACTCTTGATGAAGAACCATCTACACTTGTAATGACTTGTACAAGTGCTAAGGAAGTATGAGAGTGTTTAATTGCAGTGTATGAGCAAAGTAGCGAGCAAAGATTGGATCGGTTATTGGAAGAATTTTTTCGATGGAATCGAGATCCTACTGAGGATATAGCCACTCATGTTGCGAAACTGCAAAAGCATTTTGCTGAATTGAATGACTCTCTGAAACAGCAGGATGAGTCAGAACTTAGTGACAGAGTTTTGATTGCTACAGTTTTATCAACTTTGGGGCCAACTTTTCGTGAGTTTAGAAATGTATGGGAAGCTATGCCTAAAGAAGATCGAACTTTGAAGATTTTAGTTGAGATGCTGCGTACTATTGAACAGCGTGACAATGTAGAGGCGCAGAAAACTGCACTCTACGTAAAACCTAAAGCAAAGTCATATGAAGTTAAAAATATAGAAAATTATGAAGATAAAAGTATTAAATCTATACGTAAACGTAGAGATGGTGTCCAAGAAAAAGAAAGAAATAAAAAAGTCAGGTGCTTCAAATGTAAAAAGCTAGGGCACAAGGCTTTTGAATGTTCTTTGGAGAAGAAACAGCCAGAACAACATTTTTTGGTCAATGATAAGTCACCAAATCACAGTTTTGTCTGCTTTGAAGAAGAAGTTTCCCATATTGACCAATGGATTGCTGACAGTGGAGCTGGGACACATATTACTAATAGAAGTTATTTCTCCAGATATAGGTCATTTACTGTACCTCATCCGATGTATGGTTTTTGTGGAGCTACTAAATCTTTTGTAGTAGGTCAGGGTGATATGACAATTGAAGTTAAAATTGGCGAAAAATGGGTAACAGCTCAATTGGAGAATGTGTGGTACGTACCAGAGGCAGACCGACATTTATTCTCCATCAGCAAGGCTGCAGGGAAAGGACACAAGTTCTTTGCAGATAATAGAGGTTGTAAGTTTACCAAAGGAAATACAATAACAATGACTGGGTGCTTGGTAGGAGACCTTTATATTTTGAATATGCGCATAGTTCCACCGACCCAAGAAATTGTACATCTTGCAACCAAGCAGGACACCATGCAGCTATGGCATGAACGTCTTGGCCACCAAAATCAACGACTGGTAAGAAATGTACTTAAGAAGTATGGTATTGTTCTGCCTGAAGAAAAATATTTTTGTAACGGATGTGCCCTGGGAAAGTCGTGGTCGTGGTCCATTTTAATACTCGGCTTATTTATCCAAAAGAAATTGGTGAAATAATAAGTGCAGATGTCTGTGGGCCTATGGAGGTAACATCTCTTGGTGGTCACCGATACTTTGTACTTTTTAAGGACAATTTTAGTAAGTTTCGTCGTATATATTTTGTCAAACACAAAAATGAAACTGCGCAATGCTTGCGTGTCTTTCTTGCTGAGGCAAGACAGTGTGGGAACAAAATAAAAGAACTGCTATGTGATAATGGGACTGAATTTACGTCTAGAGAGACTATAAAAATAGCACAAGAAAATGGGGTTGTTATTCGTACAACAACGCCTTACTGTCCTGAACAAAATGGGACAGCTGAACGCGAGAACAGAACTATCGTGGAATTAGCTCGCTCTATGCTTCAAAAGCAAGGTCTGCCAAAGTTTTTATGGGGTGAGGCGTGCAACACTGCAGTATATTTACTAAATCTTACGGGACCCTGCCCAGTAGAAGGTAAAACCTCATTAGAATCGTGGTGTGGCAAGACAGTAAATGATTTGAATCATTTAAGAGTATTTGGCACAGAATGTTTCGTGCATGAGCCAAAACAGAAGCGCAAGAAATGGGATGCTAAGAGTATTGCTGGTAAGTTTGTGGGCTATCATGGACTTAGAGATGGATATATAATTTATATTCCTCATAAAAGACAAGTAAAAATAAGTCATGATGTTACTTTTAAGCATGAACTAAGTGCACCAATACTTTCGACTGCAAACACGACAGAACCTACAAAAGAAGTATGCTTTGACATCACTAATAAAACAGTGGATCTTCAATCACAGGACGCATCTAGTACACTTTTGGAGGAAGCAAGTGAAGTTGTGGAATCTGATGGCGATGGCGATCAGGGTCGCGGAAAACGAGATAAAAAGCAGCCAAACTGGATGACCAGTGGGGATTACATACATCTAGCGGTAGAAGCAGAACAATATCCTTGTTCATATAAAGAAGCGATGAAACTAGAAGATGCTGTCAAATGGAAAGCCGCCATGGATGATGAAATGGAATCCCACAAAGAAAATAATACCTGGACTTTGGTAGAGAAACCTATAGGGGCTCGTGTATTGGGATGTCGGTGGATATTGTGTATAAAACAAAATTCAGATGGTTCTCCTGGAAGATATAAAGCTCGGTTGGTAGCGAAAGGATATGCACAACGACATGGAATCGACTACAATGAGTTATTTAGTCCAGTTGCACGGTATCATACTATAAGGTCAGTGTTAAGTGTAGTAGCCTCTGAAAATTTAGAATTCCTTAAATTTGACGTAAAAACTGCCTTCCTGAATGGTGATCTTCAGGAGGAAGTATTTATGGAACAACCTGAAGGTTACAATGACGGTAGTGAGCGAGTTTGTAAGTTGTTGCGATCATTATATGGTCTTAAACAAGCACCTCGCTGCTGGAACTCAAAATTCACCAGGTTCCTCCGGTCTCAAGGTCTTCAAGAGAGCAATGCTGATCCATGTTTGTACATTCGTCAACAAGGTAAAAAGAAATAGATGATTGTATTTTATGTTGACGACGGGTTGGTAGCTGGAACTGATCAGGAAGAGATAAACGAATTTTCTCGAAAACTTTCGACAGAATTCAAAATAACCATCAACCGTACAGACTCTTTTTTAGGAATGGAGATTAAAAAGGGGGATGGTTTTATTTCTATAAGTCAACGTTTGTATATTCAAAAGGTACTTGAAAGATTTAATATGAGTAAATCAAATCCTGTTTGTACTCCTAGTGATCAATCAGGTGGTGGTTCAAAAGAAATTGTTGGTGGAAAGGTACCCTACCGCGAAGCAGTGGGTAGACTAATGCACTTGGCATGTGTAACTCGACCTGACATTGCCTATGCAGTAGGGATTGTGGCTAGATTCGTGGAATCACCTACCGAAGCAAATTGGTTAAATGTGAAGAGGATTTTGAAATACTTACGAGGGACCATGGATGTTGGTATTGTGTATCGATCTACCTTAGCAAATAAATTGGATATCTTTACGGATGCTGATTTTGCCGGAGAAGAGAACACTCGAAGGTCAACGTCTGGATTTGTTTGTCTGCATGCAGGAGGAGCTGTGAGTTGGCGAAGCGAGAAACAGCGTTCAGTTGCAGTTTCCACTACGGAAGCTGAGTTTGTAGCTGCCTGTGAAGGAGCTAAAGAAGCAGTGTGGCTGAAACGATTGTTTGGAGAAATTTGCAACATTGACTTTACGCCAGTTCTTCGAGTGGATAATGCCAGCACAATAAAGTTAATTAAAAATCCAGAATTTCATCGGCGGACAAAACATATAGATATTAGATATTATTTTGTTCGAGAAAAATATCTGGAAGGGGCAATTGGAATTGAACACATTAGCGGTGAACATCAACTTGCCGATATGTTCACAAAACCTCTTAACAGAGTTAGATTTCAATTGTTAAAGCAAAAGATAGAGTTAAGTAATCTCAAACTATACATACATATATACATAAAATCACGCATTTCCCACTTAGTGGGTTAGCACAAACCCGAAAGAATAACAATAACATCATCAAAAAAAAAACAGTCTCTCTTTCAACAACATTCATACTAACCTGACACCATAGGTACAACATATATTCCTCACTCTTAACATATTAAATTGTAGAGGAAGTGTTGAAGTAAAATTTTATGTAATGTATCTATGGTAACAAGAATACGGAATAAATTAGTGACAGTTTTATGAAAGGTGTATATTTTTCCATTTTTCTGTTTAATATAGATTCGTGAAACTATCTGGTATATTTTGATTGCATTTCTATAACAGTTATAACGATGGCTCGGGTAAAGTATGTCGTCTAAAAAGAAGCTTGTATGGGCTAAAGCAAGATCCTTGATGCTGGAGCAAGAGATTTAGCGATTATTTAATCAAACTAGGATTCAGAAGAAATGAAGCAGATCCTTGTCTTTTTATAAGGCAGAGAGATTCAAGAAAAATAATTATGGCACTATACGTAGACGATGGATTAATTGTAACCCAAGATGAAAATGAACTTTATGAGTTTATTGAAGGTCTCAAGAGGGAAGCTAAATTCTTCTTAGCATTGGAAATAAAACGAAATGCAGATGGTTCTGTGCAAAAACACTATACTAAGAAGATTCTTGAACGGTAGTATCGACAAACCTTGAAAATCCAACTGATCGAGATGTGATGAGGGTAAAACGTATTTTTCGATACTTACAAGGATCAATTGATCATGGGATTATTTATAAAAATGCCAAAAAGAAGGCATCTTACAAAGTTTTAGTGATGCAGACCATGGAGGTGATCTTAATAATGGACGATCAACTTTTCAGGTGTACTATGGATCTACTCAGGTAGTCACATTTCTTGGATCAGTCAACAACAAACGTCTGTGGCTATATCAACAACAGAAACTGAAATTATGGCAGCTAGTGAAGCAGCTCGTGAAATTGTATGACAAGCGTATTAAAAGAAATAGATCATTTGAAGAAACCACCTACTCTTCAAGTTGACAATGAAGCAGCAATTCGATTTGCCACAAATCATGAGTTTCACCGTAGGACGAAGCACATCCGCATAAGACATTTCTTTATTCGAGAAATTGTAACTACGGGTGATATATTTAAGAGTGGACACAGAAAAGCAGCTGGCAGATGTAGTGACCAAACCACTCCACGGCCCACGTATTCAGCAATTATGTAACAGCTTTGGTCTTGTTAAATTATTAAATGAGGGAGAGTATTGAGAAATACGTATATCATTTAATAATTTAGATTGCCATGAAATATAACAAATTAATTCTGTCAAATGTCAATTCCCAAAAATGCCAATTTCGTGAATGTAAGATTTTGTTAGTGTATTTAGAAACATTTAATAAAGCGTTTGTACTTTCACTATACTGATTATTTATAAAAATTTATCAAGAACTACATGCGTGCATACAGAAAACATTAGTTTTTCCATAAAATTTAGATATGCCACAAATAGGATGAATTGAGCTCCCATATCCAAAAGAATTTTTACTTTGCAGATAAATCTTTCCACTTGTTTATTAAATCATTTTCAGACATTTTCGGATTAATTGTTCCACTGCGAAACGTATAATCCTTCTCCATTTCACTTATATACATATACTGCATATTGGTCATCTGTTGTATTACATTTTCTTTCTTTGATTTTCTGAGAAAGAAAGATTTTTAGTATTATTTGATTTGTTTTACACTCTATTAAGAAAGTAAAATAGCAAATATATAATATAAAACTGACGTTTTATAAGATAACTGCATGTTTTCCCTCATCTTGCAGACTTGCAATTGACATGGATGACACTAATAGCGTTTTCAGCTTACAAATCGAGTGCGCACTGGTGTGCACCTTTTTGCACTGAGCGTTTTCAGCTTGTCATTGAGTGCAAAAATTAGTCAGCTGATGCGTTTTCAGCTTAAGAAAAAGTTGCACCGTGCACTGGCTCAGAGCGACTTTTGTGCACTGACTCCCTAGGCAAGTGCAATAGTGTCAGTGCAAATAGGGCGGCTAAACAAAATCGTTTTTAGCTTAAACTGCACTGCCACCGGATGAGGGCGGAACTCGTTTAGTGTGGTCACGTGATACGTTGCACCCAGTGCGCACTTGCACTGTGTAAGCTGAAAACGCTATAATGACAGTTCACAAAATAATGATGAAGTTAGCTGTAATGTAGGTAAGCGCTGTAGCACCCGCTGTAGATCACTTACATACAGCTATTTAATTTTTCTACTTACAGCGCAATGTAAGCTACATCAAGGTAACAAATGTAGACTTTCATTGCTGTAGTTTAGAATCGAGGCATTAACCTTCTTTGTAGCTCTTATAGTTCTCGAAGTAGCAATGGACCTTTTACATCAAAAGAGAGAGATAGACAAAAATGACATATATGTAGTGCGAAGTAGGTTGTTTGCGCTTTGAACAAGCTAGTTACATTTCAAATAAAATTACAAATGGCGGAAAGTAAAAACTTGGCAAAAACTTAACTTTCTTAAATAAATTCACGCAAAGCATTTGTGATGAATATTTTAAAACAAGGGGAAGAGGAGATGGAATCAGAAAAAGTGGTTTTTTGTTCCACAAGATGCGAAATAAACACCACATAAAGTGACAGATAATTGCGTAGTTGCCAGTTTGATATTAGGAAAATAATAAACAAGAATAAAATTGTTGTTTTTTCTTTTAAATATATTTTTTCATTATTAATTATTTCTTTGTAGTTAAAGACAAAATTATTTAAGTTTTTGTGTTGTTTAAATAATTTTTTATCGAAAATATATGCTTATTCTTTTAATCATTTTACTTGACAACATGGTGCCTCCTCATCTCGAATTCGTAAGAATTTCACTACGTGGCGCATTGAAAAATGACGTCAGGGTGCAATAAAAATATAAAAGGTCCATGGTGGCCCATTTCAAATTAAAACCCTGTCAGCCGTGTTCATAGTAATTCTGACTTGGTTTAAACCAAGTCTATTGTAGGACCACGGTTTTTTCTTATTCATAGTAATGGTTGACAGACCTAGTTTAAACCTAGTCTAATATTTAGACCACATCAACCCCTAGTTTAAACTAAGTATAAGTCCTGTCTTTGTAACGAATGCAGTGTGCTTATAAAAAAATGCATTCGCAAGATATATGCAATTTTTATTGATTGTCAAACTGACAATTTTGATAGTCTGAAACTCATCGCAGACTATGTCCAGATGGATACAAGGACTAAATTCAGTCTACGGAGGCTAGGTTTAAACTGGGTCTAAAATTGATTATGAATAGGTCCAGAGTGGTCTAAGTTAGACCTAGTTTAAGCCGAGTCTACGTAGACCTCGTTTAAACTAGGTCTATCTCAGTTACTATGAATACGGCTGTAGATGTCTAACAGTCGTGCGTTAAGTTGAGACTGACCTTGAATGCGCAGAACCTAATATTTGTACTTGAACGGGTCGAAATGTAATATTAATTATTATATGCTATTGGGATATTCAAGTATCAAGAGATACAGTTTTAAACAAATCATCTTGAAGGTGGTGGCTAGAGTTCTCTATACACTGAGGCCTGAATGCTCAATTCGTAACGTCACAGCTAGCCTCTTGCTGTCACGCCACGCCACGAACGACAGCAGTGTAAGCATTGGAAATATACGGAATTTGAAACATATAAGATCGTAAAATGTAATTTATAAATATATACAACTCGTAAATAACTATTCAAATATTATATAATAACTATTTTATACACATAACTAAATAAATTAAATAAAAATCGAATTATAAATGGCCTAAATATACGAATAACTTATGTTTTACTTTTAAATAATACTGTTGAAATATTGTTAAATTATAAAAAAAAGAGAAACTGAAATTGATTTATGTAATTTCTGGATTGTTACTCTGTTTTCAAACTTCCCGCCTATTTTATAATTTTTATGACTACCAACTGTTTTTCTTTTTGACATATAAATAATTGTTGTTGTATTTTGTTTCCTGTTCAATGTGTGAGCTTATAAATAAACATATCTAAGTTTTTTATTCGCAATCGATTTATTATTTGTCACCACTACATATATATTTTCAACAGGTTATGGGGCCCAGGCTCGTGAGACAGATATTTCAATAGAAATCAGTGTCGGACGCGGAATAAAAACGAATATACGATTAAGTCAAGTGAGATTATTTATATCCTGCCGCGTGCGAAGAGAAATAATCTAATCTCAAGATGGAAAACGAAATCGTCCGAATAAATAAGCTCAAAGGCATTGAAATCTGCCTGGAAATTTCAAGTATGTATCACTTTAAAATCACACGGTGTGTGGAATGTCATTAATGGTACGGACAAATTGCCGGTACAAAAAGATGATGACAGTAACAGTAAGCTAGTCATAGACGGGATGAAATGCGACACGGTGGCTCAGCGAATCATTGCCACTTCAATTGAGGAGAAACCAATGTTGCATATCATCAATTGTGATACATCGAAGGCCATGTGGGACAAGCTAGTGTCAGTATATGAGCAAAAATCCGAAACCAATGTGCACATGCTACTGCAACAATGGTACAGTTTGCAAAAAAGCTCATCAGATGATATTGCGACACACGTAGCTCGTATTGAAGACCTTGCATACCGTCTCCAGATTCTAGATGAGAAAATTCCTGACCAGATGATAATAACAAAAATACTAATGACATTACCAGCGTCGTACAAACATTTTATCAGTGCGTGGGAATCCGCACAAGCAAACGAGCGTACAATTACGAATCTAATATCTAGACTTTCCATTGAGGAAGCAAGAATGAACGCAAATGAGAAAGCAGATAGTACGGCTTTTGCAGCAGGTAAAAGCAACAACAAAAATTTCCAAAGGAAAAATTCTGCAAAACCAGGTACGTGTCATTATTGTCATAAGTCCGGTCATTGGATTAGGGATTGCAGGAAAAGAAAAGCAGACAATACTAAAATGAAGACGTCAAGCAAAGGGGAAGCTCTCGTCGGAGAAGCCATGTCTACATCAATAGCCTGGAAATTTGGAGTAGCCGGTGATGCATGGTTCATGGACTCAGGGGCTACTGATCACATGTCAAATCGACGCTCATGGTTCACCACATACAGTGAATTTCAAGAGGCAAAATTAGTCCGCATTGGTGACGGAAAATGTATTTCTGCCATTGGATCCGGTGATATTAATATTTTGGCATACAACGGGAAGGAGTGGAAGCAGAAACACATCAGTAAAGCTTTGTACGTACCAGATCTAACTTACAACCTATTCTCCTTAGGTGTGGCCCTAGATAAGGGTATGACACATCAGTCCGATAATAAAATCTGTAAATTCTTAAAAGATGGTAGTACTGTTGCAGTGGGAGATAGGTACGGCAAACGTTTTCAAATGAAATTTAAAATTATGTCAAATGGAAGCGAGCATCAAGCAAATATTGCTACTCGTGAATCCCTCCTTAGGTACGGCAAACGTTTTCAAATGAAATTTAAAATTATGTCAAATGGAAGCGAGCATCAAGCAAATATTGCTACTCGTGAATCCCTCCTTACTTGGCACAAACGAATGGCACATCAAAATACCACGCAGGTTAAAAAGGTTTTACAAAATTCTGACTTAAAATTTCAGGATCAGGATTTTCGATGTAAGGACTGCATTTTGGGAAAAATGCATAGATTGCCCTTTCCGTCTAGCGATACCAAGTCAGAGCGAGCAGGTGAGCTCGTGCATGCAGATTTATGTGGGCCAATGCAAGAAAATTCCTTGGGAGGCGCACGATATTTCTTGATGTTGAAGGATGACTACAGCCACTGGAGGACACTATATTTCATCAAGAATAAATCCGATACAACTGAATGTCTCAAAGATTTCTTCAGAGTAGCTGAGAAGCACCTGAATAAAGGAATAAAAATATTTCGAACAGACAACGGACTGGAATTCAGTAATCAAGAGGTTGACAGTTTGACACATCAGTATGGCATTCTGCATCAGAAAACTGTGCCATATAGCCCCGAACAAAATGGAGCCATAGAGAGGGAAAACAGGACCGTCCTTGAACTGGCAAGAACTTCTCTACATGCGAGCGGATTACCAATCGAAATGTGGGCTGAAGCTATCAATTATGCAGCATTTACACTTAATCAAACAGGAACAAGTGAAAAAAGGGAGTGCCACCATGTAAATAATGGCTAGGGAAGGAACCAGTTATATCAACTCTTAGAACTTTTGGTGAAAAAATTTATGTTCATATTCCAAAGGAGAAGAGACGAAAATGGGACGTGAAAGCCAAAAAAGGTTATTTTGTTGGTTATGATCAAAACACAAAAGGCTATCGTGTTTGGTTCCCTGAACAAAAGATGGTAAAAATATACAGGGATGTTACTTTTACTGGCAAGTTATTTAAAGATGAAGAAAATACGAAGCCAGAAATCATAAATTTCATTTTACCCTCACAGAACCAAACAATTATAGAAGCTGACTTCCGAGAAGATCCAGTTAGAACAGAAGAGCCTCCAGAAATCACTGATGACGAAGATGGCGATAACCATGATGCAAATTTCCTAAATGAAAATGAAGAAGTGACAGCTGATCCAACAGACAATAGAAATGTTCAGGAAAGTCACGATTATCAGCTGAGAGATAGAAGATTGCTGCGACAGCCAATCAGGTACGAAGAAGGTCATATTTCTGTGTTGAATTCTGTTGAACCAGAAACATATGAAGAAGCGATTGCTTGTGATGAAGCAATTAAATGGAAGGAAGCAATGGATGACGAAATTAACTCTTTAAAAAAGAATCCAACATGGATACTTGTTGATCCACCTTCAGACCAACAAGTCATAGACAATCGTTGGGTCTACAAATTAAAGCACAGCAACAATACGCAACGTTCCAAGGCAAGACTTGTGGCCAGAGGTTTCAAACAAGTTGCAGGGACCGATTTTCACGAAACTTTTAGTCCGGTGACTAGATTTGACTCAGTTCGTGTTGTTTTGTCTATTGCAGCTTCTAGAAATATGTGTCTTCAGCAATTTGATGTTCGAACTGCTTTTCTCTATGGAGACTTAGATGAAACAATTTACATGCAACAACCAAGAGGCTATGAAGATGGGACCAATCGGGTATGTAGGCTTTACCGAAGCTTATACGGCCTGAACCAGGCTGCTAGATGCTGGAATCAGCATTTCACAGCAGTTTTGGGCAAATTTGGACTCCAGCCAACGAATGCGGATCCTTGTGTATTTACTAATCAAGACATGAAGAACCCACTAATTCTGACAATACACGTAGATGATGGATTAATAGTTTCCGAAAATGCAACCACGATTAATCTACTACTGAAGGAACTTCGAAAAGAATTTGACATTACATCAAGCAATCTGGGTACTTACTTAGGTTTACAGGTAGAACGTTTACCTGATGGTTCTATTTTTCTACACCAGGAAGTCTACGCAAAGAAGATTATCTATCGTTTTAAAATGGAAGATGCTAATGCCGTTACGGTACCAGCAGATCAGCATCATCAAATGTCTGCTGGTATGCACAAAAATGGAGACAAGGAAGCACATAATGTACCATATCGACAAGTAATTGGTAGCCTGATGTATTTATCAATAGGAACACGGCCAGATATAACATTTGCTGTCAACAGTGCTAGCCAATATCTGGAAAAACCGATGAAAATTCATTGGCACGCAGCAAAAAGAATAATAAAATATTTAAAGGGCACACAGGATTACGGACTCTACTTTCCAGCAAATCAAAAAAAACATCTTCAGGCATACAGTGATGCAGATTACGCTGGAGATGTGGAAACCCGAAAATCCACATCTGGCATTGTGTTAAAACTCGGCGAATCAACTATAGTATGGAGTTCTACAAAACAACGAGTTGTAGCACTGTCCACAACTGAGGCCAAATATATTGCTGCCAGTCAAGCAGTTAAAGAACTTATTTGGATCAAGAATCTACTCAGTGAGTTGTCCTTATTCAATAATCTCAAGACAACTTTAAACATTGACAACTTGAGTACTGTAAAACTGATTAAAAATCCAGAGTTTCGCCAAAAAAGCAAGCACATAGATGTACGTTACCATTTTATACGGCATAAATATAAAGAGAATGCTTTTGTCTTGGAGCATGTTCCATCCAAGAATCAGCAAGCCGATTTATTGACCAAGGCACTACCTAAGATGACCCTGGATTTGCAGAAGAAGATGCTAAACATACGAAGCAAGCAAGATGTTCAAAGCTGCTTCGAAAAATAATATCCTTTGTTTATATATAAAAATAAATAAATTTGAGTATTCTTTTAGTGGGAGTGTTGAAATATTGTTAAATTATAAAAAAAAAGAGAAATTGAAATTTATTTATGTAATTTCTGGATTGTTACTCTGTTTTCAAACTTCCCGCCTATTTTATAATTTCTATGACTACCAACTGTTTTTCTTTTTGACATATAAATAATTGTTGTTGTATTTTGTTTCCTGTTCAATGTGTGAGCTTATAAATAAACATATCTAAGTTTTTTATTCGCAATCCGATTTATTATTTGTCACCACTACATATATATTTTCAACAAATACAATCTTTAGATCTGGAGCTAGCAAATAAAAATAATATAACGAAGAACATAATATCAAAATGATAATAATGAAACTAAAAATGAATGACATACATAAGGTACGCATATTATATATTTAAAATAACCATTACTTTGGAATAAAATAGATTTAGGTGCTTGCTAATTAATTTATTTATTGTTATTTTATTATAATTATTGAGTAAAATGTTGCTGAATATCCCTAAAAAAATTCATAACTAAATTTGATGTTCTGCATGATACACATTCACCGTATATTAGGAAAATTTTGTTTAGCTTCTAATTTCTCTAATGTCAGGTATATCAATTTAGCCATGTTACCATAATTACTCCTGCACATTGATACAAAGCATTCCGTGCTGCGCTGTGCCATGCATCCACTCGCGCTGACTGCTGTAGCTCTACTGTTTTTAGAGCGCGCTGACCTCATAGTTTGACGTAACGCATTGAGTAGGGATAATCATTCAGGCCCGTAATCTCGTATGGCCTCGATGCAACCGATTTCTGAAACTCCTCTCTACACGCTCCAACATTCGGGCTCCTATAGACAAAATTTATTTTTGAATAATGAAAGAACATAATTTCAAGTTTTAAATCATGCAGTTTTAAACAAAATATCTTGAAGGTGGTGGCCATCGTTCTCTATGAACTGATGCAACCAATTTCTGAAGCTCCTCTCTACACGTTCCACCACTCAGCCTATTTCCTGCCGAATAAGATTCTTCAGCTGAAGCAGGGTTGTAGGGCGGTATTTGCAAACTTCTGCCTTGAGATATCCCCATAAAAAATCACATGGCGTTAGAGTTGTGAGAGCAATGTTCCCCTGACGGCTCATCTCGATTCGAGGTGACATTCCGTGGACGGCGCGCTTACCCGATCTAACGCCGTGTAATTTTTTTTAGGGATATCTAAAGGCAGAGGTTTATTCGGAAGGAAATAGCTTGAATGGTGGAAAGGGTAGAGAGAAACTTTCAGAAATCGGTTGCATCAGTGCATAGAGAAGAATGGCCACCACCTTCAAGATGTTTTGTTTAAAACTATATACTTTAAAACTTGATATTATTTTCTCTCATTATCCAAAAATAAATTTTGTTTAGCAGCAATACTTTTTATTTTATTTGCCGTCAAAAAAAAGTTTCTAGGCCCCATTCTGTATAAAGGGGAAGGGTATTCATTCATAAACCAAAAATTCAGTCTCAACTTAACGCGCGCCAGCTATACCTCTCGTATGTTAGTCTTGTTTGATTTAAATGAAAGATCTCGTCGAGTGCAAAAAAAAATAAGTCCATCGGCTATTGTGCATAGACAAGTTTGTGGGTGTATTTCCGATAGGTGCCATGCGAGTATAACTTCCTATATTATTAATAAAACAATTGTTTTCGTATGTTAATACGAACATAAATACATTTTTAAATATCGTCACTCTCACATAATTTATGTACTACTTATATGCAGTAACTTACCCGTGAAAGTTATAGATAAACCATCTTCATTAATTTTATGTGCAGATGGAAAAACACCCAAATTTTTTTCTTCGCCACGCTGGTTAATTAGACAAATATGTGTATCTTCATCTGAAAGTAATAAGAATTTATGGCTCATAATAATTCGGCCGGTTTACATTTTAAGTAAATGCATTAAGAAATAAAATCTACGCAAATATAGACAAGGTAAAGTTAACAATCCTTAGTTTTTAAACACCAGCCTACAGGATTCTCTCTTGTTTAACAAAAATATGTTTCTAACAGCGTGTTTTTGAAGCTTAAATACACGAATTGCAGAAGGTGAGTTACCCCAAAAAGAATGCCATAACTTAGGATGGAGTAAAACTTAGTTTAGTTAATGATATGTCGGACATTAATCTAACATTTTTTATAACGTAGCATAAAGATGATAGTGTACTACAAATTTTATTAATCTGAATATCCCATTTTAAGTTAACCCAAAATATACCACCACGTTCTTCTACATAAGATACCGAATAAAGATTGTTTAAACGTTTTATCCGTATCTCTCATCAATTGAAAATTTGTATGGCGACTATCAATTTTGTCTCGAAAAATTGACTAATGAATGTGCAAACGATTTTGCTCTATGGAAAAAATTCAACGCAACGTTTGATAATATTGAAGGTGTCCCATTTTTTTCCAGCAGTGTACTAGTATTTCATGTTTCTGTTCAAATAATTTTTGCCGTACGACACAGTGTACCGTAATAAACAAGCGTGGAATGTAACATATTAGTCATGAAAGAAAAAGTCCATTTTTTTTAGTGACTAATATACATTCCACACGAGTGTAATGCAACGTTTTATCCAACACTTTCTTTAAAACTTCTCAAGTCATTTTTACCTCTCGCTAAGAGAGGTATTGTATTTATGCTAAAAATCTCATATCCAGATTTTAGTGAATAAACAAGTTTTAAGGTTCCTAGAATCCGATTATAACATTTTTACGAAGATGTGCGTATGTGCGTGTGTTTGTGTGTGGGTGTGCGTGTGTGCGTGTGTGTGAGTGAGTGAGTGAGTGAGTGAGTGAGTGAGAGTGAGAGTGAGAGTGAGAGTGAGAGGGAGAGTGAGAGTGAGAGTGAGAGTGAGAGTGAGAGTGAGAGATTGAGTGAGTGAGTGTGTGAGTGAGAGTGAGTGAGTGAGTGAGTGAGTGAGTGAGTGAGTGAGTGAGTGAGTAAGTGAGAGTGAGTGAGTGAGTGAGTGAGTGAGTGAGTGAGTGTGTGTGTGTGTGTGTGCGTGTGTGTGTGTGTGTGTGTGTGTGGATGCTGGATTCACCATAACTCAAATACTTTAAGATTTTTAACTAAGGATTCCTCAATCTAACAATAATGAGAAGAGTCGAGTCAGTTTTGATAACAATTGGACAACCGGAAGTAGTAGTTACAAGAAAAAAATCATCTAAATATTATTTATCGAAAATTTATGTAAATACTTATATTAAAGAACGTTAAATTCTTTATTCGATAAATATAAATTCATTATTATATCTTCTAGATAAAGAAATGCATATAAAATAATTTGATGTAAAAAAATCTCAGATGAAACTACTTCAAGACAAGAAATTCAAATGTTTGCAATTGACACATAAATGTCACTGTCAAAAATATTTGTATGCCATTGTCAAGAATATTTGTACATCATTATGAAGATTATGAAAATAAAAAAAAGTCAACAACGCAAAAGAATATATGTAAAAAAGAATATAAAAGGGATTTGCGAAAAAATGACAAATATAAAGAAAAGGAAAGTAGAAAAAGAAAATTTCAGGATATTGAATATAAAGAAAATGTATGTATTGTACATAATTTATATTAAAATATCCCATAGATTTTGCAAATATGTGATAATTATTTTGTAGTGAGACATGAATATATGTATTTGTATTTAAAAATATTTTTCGTTTTATGCGTACAACCAGGTAAAATATCTGGCGAGAGGTTATGTGTTGGCCACATCAGATTTTTATGTTTTCGTTCACGTTTACACATGCTACCAAACATTTGATATTCTATTTTAAATTATAAAGTAGCCATTGAAATTTGTGATGATATTTTTATTGAGAAATTTTCTCTATACTTTGTTCCATTTAAGCCATTCAGTATTGTAAAGAATAGAGTATAGCCTTGAACTCTCTGATTGGCTGAAATTGGAGACAAGAGATGCGTTTACCCAATGTAATTTTGGCTACTTGAAATTGGCGCTGTTTTCAGCGCCATCTGCTGAATGGCTTAAATGGTACAGAGCATATATTAATTATTGTCTGCCATTGGAAATCGTTTAAAAGCAAAATACATTAAATGGGCGAAAATAAGGATTTTCCTCTAAAACATATTCTATAAGCACAAGCAATATCTCTGAATTTAATTCCGAAGCTACCAGTCACATATACTGTATTTCAGATAAAAATAGACTTAGAAGTAAGATAGGGCAATTTGTAAGCAAGTGTACTATTTATTCCATTTTGACTTTATAATCTATTTAACAACTTTAAGTAACTATTTATTTACTAAATAATTAAAAATGATCAAATTTTGACGTTTCGAGTTGTCAAGTATGTCATACACGTAACAAAACTAATTCATAAGTTTTATATGTGTAAAACGCTGGCGCCGCAGCGCCACCAAATCTATTCTTATCTGAAATACAATATACTAAGGTACTTTTCGTTTCATCAGCCGTAGATGACAGCTGTCATTTTGTAAAAATAAGTAGGTAACCTAAGTCTTTTAACTTAAATGTTAATATTAATTTAAATAAATAGGCACGACTCATAACGTTAAATTATTTCAAGAATAAAGTAATTTTGTAAAATTGCTTTTTATTTATGTTATAAAAAATTAATCGCATTAATCAGTAAAAATACTCAATAGGAATTTTCAAGTATCAAAAGATTGCGCTGATCGCATTAACCAATGATACAATTTTTGTTGACATTTGAAAGCATAGCATTGCTGTCAATTGTGTTTCTTTAGTTTTCGTATTATTTTCTCATTTATTAGTATTTTTTATTTATAATTCAAGTATGCACAATAGAGTTTTTGTAGTCATATAATTGTAGTTTCATATAAATGTCAAATGTGTACCACTGTTTGTAATTCTAATATTCGTCGATAGTTAGCGTTTTCCTATTTGATAATCCCAGTAGACCATTTCAATTTAACGGCTATCTCTTTCTATCGCTGCAAATAGTCAGTAAAATTGCGCCAACAACTGCCAGTTGGCCTGTCAAACGAAACGTCAAAAATATTGCATTAAAATATCCGTATTCTCGGTGAAAATTTGCATCGTTAGACATTTTAGCTTCAATAAAAACTTTTGTAACTTCTTTCAAGAAGTTTTTTAAAGTTTTCTGAGACTTTCCTCACATTTTACGTCTGAATTTTTTAGAAACAATCGCCATGGATCTCATGGCAAGAGCGTATCCATGACTCCCGCCATTTGTTTTTACTATGCGCAGATCCCCATTGCGCATATATCCTCTATCTTTTCAAATTGAAATGGTCTATTATTCTCTCACGCAGTGAGTAATCTTGTATATTAATTTCAAATAACCATAGTAATAAGTATATTATGAGTCGATGTTGGATAAAAAAAAAATCATCTTGCTTAATATAAGGAATTTTCAAGTTGGGTTTTCATTAACAGTCAAAGTACAAAGTTTCGCAAAGAAAAATAAAAAAAGTTTTATGGGTCTATTGTGAAACGGCCGGAGCATGAAATAGTAGTATGGAAATCTTCTAATCTATTTTTATCTCATATCGAGACATTTTGGCACAATATGAAAAATTAACTTTGTAACAATCCAGCGCGTATAAGTACTTAATTGCGGACTTATAAAATTCACGTTACATTACACGTATCCTCTTATTATTATCTTATTTGTAGATGTTGGTTTCTGTTAGAGATCTTTTCCATAATTCTCTTTATTCCTTTCTATCATGCGTCCTACATCTCACTCCGTCCCAAGATATGTTTCTTTTCTCTGCGACTTTTCTAATTTTGTCTACCCATGTTTTCCTAGGTCTACATCTACATCTTCTTTTACCCACCATAGCTTCATATACCTCTTTCGTATCTCTGCTTTCTTCTATCCTCTGAATGTGATCAAATCATCTTCATTGACCTTCCTCTATTATTTGTAGTACCTACTGCCTTATTTTTAGTTCCTCTGTATACTCGGTATTTCTCACTAGGTCTAGCTTTGTTTTTCTTTTAATCTTTCTGAGAAATTTGTTTTCTACATTTCTTATTTTGCTTCGTTTGTTCTCCGTAGTAGTTTAGGTCCAGCGCTCACTAAATAACACAGCTGCACGAAATACAGCACGGAGTAGGGACTAGAGCTGAACTAACACATTAAAATTGAACGAACGACGCACCACTATTCAATTGGTATCTCTTTCTTTGTCCGAACGCATGAAATAGTTCTCCTTCTGTTCCAGCTCTCGCCATTATTTTCCTGTCCTTTGTAAATATTGATCCCAAATATTTAAATTCTTCCATTTGTTCTAGCTCTTTGCCCTTTGAAGTTAACTCGTGTTCTTTCTTTCCTGCACTGATGACCATTGTTTTGTCTTGACTTATTTTCATATTTATTTTTCTAAGATAGTAATTGTAAATATTCAGGCTTCTTTGGAGATGCATTTCATCTTTGGCTACTAAAATTTGTTATCTGCATAACATAGCTCTGAAATACTAATTTGTTCCATTTTCCATTGCTCTACTTGAAACTTTCTAGCGTTTGTAATAGCAGTAGGTAAGTCCAGAACGACTGTGAATGTGAACAGCAGTGGGCTCAGGATACATCCTTGTCTTAACCCGATTTTTTTTCGAATTTTCTTGATTCCCTCTTTTGTTCCTTCGTACAGACTCTGCACTCCTGTTATAAGATATTCTTCGATTCCCCTTTCTCTAAGACTTGCCCAGACGTTATCTTTATTTATTCTATAATCTATATAGATGTAGTTCTTTATTTTCTCTCGGTGATTTAACCTCCCGCTACCCTTAGTAAGGGAGGTATAGGGATCGTACTAAAAATCGAATATCAAGATTTTGGTAAATGACCACAAATTGAGATCCCTAGAATCCGATTTTAATATTTTCACGATGAAGTATGTATATATATATATATATATATATATATATATATATATATATATATATATATATATATATATATATATATATATATATATATATATTTATATATATGTGTGTGTGTGTGTGAATCCTCCGCTCTTACTCAAATACTATTATTCAAAAAATTTTAAAACCTTGTATTTCGACCTGGTTCTAATGGAAAGAACCCATTGGATTTTGGTGTAAATCGGATAATCGGAAATGGCACTTTACTTGAAGCTCAAAATAGTTTTTCTTCGAAAAATACCTTTAAATGTTATTTTTTTGAGATGTTATACAAATTAGAGATTATTAAATTTTCTACAGGATTGCATTAATACTTTTTCTATGTATTTTATGGATAAATTTATCTGTAATTTAAATCCCGGAGCCTACGCTTTAAACAAACAGCATACACAACTCTTTGGTTACAGTATTATTCACGAAAGATGACTATTCGAGGTCATTTTCAAACCGTCTGGTATAATATTACTTGCAGTTAACTTCACTACATTCCGTATACATAGGCGTGCACTAGGTATAACATTTGTGGGTACATTTTAATCATTTAAACATATAGATTAGCTACAAAATATTGAAATAGTTACTGAAAAGAATGATATAAGTATATAAAAACAATTATTTGCATGTTTTACCTGCTGCACTTGATGAAGATCTAATAATATTCATGTACATTATGTACAAATTAAATTGCTTGCCTTCTCAACGTTTTTCCTTTCTCATCCATGATTAAAATCAGTTAAATCGCGGAAAAAAATTCGCTGATTTTAATTAAATATCAAATTCAAGAATAAACTCCGCCACAGTCTTAACTTTAACTCAGAGGGCAGTGCAATAGATAATTACATACCAGCAACTCATCAACATACGTTCCTATTATTTTTAATGTGTTAGAAAGCAATGTGAACATGGAACGTATACCTGTCATATACCATAAATCATGTAGACATACGTCAAATAATCTATCTCTTTCTAACACATAATTTGCTAGACTACCGCTTTATAAAATGTTGTTTATTCTTTCTTCGAACAAGTGACCTTGAATAGTCATCTTTCGTGAATAATAGTTTACGCAGTTCATATCTCAAATGTATGTAACTGACAGATAAATGTCACTGTTAAAGAACTAATCATTTCAAATTAATAATAGTAATATTTTAAAAAGAAAATAGTAAATAGAACCATAGTTACATGGAATGGAACTTAATAGTTTCCAGCATAAGTAAATATGTGAGTATGTATATTTAAATTAATAAAAATCAAATGTCGGAAGGTATAGTTTTGGCCACATCAGATTTTTTTCATTTATTTGTCGTAGCATAAATATTGCATCTGAAGTACCTACCTCTATTAGGTCTAAATCCATACTGATTTTCTTCAATAGTGCTTTCTAGTTTTTCTCTTAGCTTTACTTGTAACAGCCTGACATAGAAATTAGATATTGTGCTTAATAACGTAATTCTTATGTAGTTACTACACTCTGCAGATTCTTTTTGTTAAAAAAATCGGCACTATAGTAGTAATTATTCCTACCTTTTAGTTTTCCGGGGTTTCCCTTTTTTCGTAATACTTGGTTCATCTGCATCAGTATTCTTTCTCTTGCTTCTTCTGGGACTGCTTTTATTATATCAATTGTTATCTTGTCGGTACCTGGAGCTTTTCCTAATTTGATTTTGCTTATTGCATTTTCAAATTTCTCTCTTGTCAGTATTAGGTGCTCTCTTTATTCATTTCTGTTGTTTTTCTTGATATTTTCGTCATTCTCTGTTTCATTATCTTCTAGTAGATCTTTAATATATTGCCTCCATCTCTCCTTTACTTCTTCCTCGTTTTATAATGTTTTTCTACTTTTGTCCTTCACTGCTCTAAATAAAGGTCTTGTACTTTTTCTGAAATTTCTTTCTACTCCGTAAAATATTTTATTTTTATTTTTCCTGTGATATCATTCCATCTTCTTTCCAAATTCTATCCATGTTCTTGTTATTTCCTCTATTATTATCTTTTTACTTTTGTTCTTTCTCCCTTATATGCTTCATAATCATGTTTCTATTTGTCATATGTTTTCCATTTCCTCTTTTACTTCACGTTTAATTTATCCGACCACTAAGCTTTTTTATTTCTCCGTTGGTTATTTATCTTGCTTGTTCCACAAATTAATTCTACTGCTTGAGTATGTTATTCTTAAGTGCAAACCAGTTGTCTTCTACATACAAATCATGTTATTATACTTTTCCTCTAAGTATTTCTTGGTATATTCCTCTATTCTCTATTTCTTTTAATATGAAGCATTGGGTATTGTTTTTCTCTTTTGTTCTATAGTTTTATTTTGATGCCTTAAATTCATCTGCACCAGTGAAGAATATCATTCTCTGGCCCTCTCTTACTTCTGATGTCTGTGATCAAATTACGCATCTCTTTATTAAAAAGTAATATACAATAAACCTTTATTTCCCACTTATCATTTCTCTTCATTCTCTACACATAATTCAATTATTCTCCTTTCCTTTTTCTGCTTTTCACCATGTTTACCTAAGAACCATTCGAAACCCGCTTTCTCCATGCCTACTCTTCCATTTAGATCACCCACAATTATAATTTTATAATATATTTATCAATTTCTTTTTGCCAATTATCAAAGATTTATCATTCTCCTCCTTTTTTGCGTCATTATTTGGAGCAGAGACTACCATTAGTGTAACAAAATCATTCTGTATTTTAACTTAGTATTTATTCGTTCATTTATACACGGTGTAAATGAAATAAGTGCATTAAATTTAACCAGTAATGTAACTCGACGAGAGCAACAATATTTCTTAATAACTTTTTTTCTAAGTCTTTTAGATTTTGAGTTAAAATTCTTTAAAGATTTGCTACATATTTCGTTATTCGCCCATGGAGATCAAATGGCTGCTGTCGTATTCAAGTGGGATACAAACAGCTCAAAAATTGTCGGTTATCGGTTACACTTACAGTCACAGTAATTAATAAACGAATCAACGGAAATAACATTTATTATTAATTAATTCGTAATAGTACAATTTTTAAAATAAAGAAATTTAAATTTTGGATAACAAAATTATAAAGTTATGTATTAAACCAGGCTTTTAATCACCGATGAAAAGAGGAAGACAAGCAGGAACGAGGGATACGAGGTATCGAGGAAAAGCAAAAGCATAGTTATTAGGTTATGAGAAGATTATTTATCTTCGACAAATCATAATAGTTTAAATACGTTATTCAAAAAATGTAAGTACAAACTTTTGTCCATTTAAACGAGGTACATGAGTACCAATAATTAGTCGTCCATTTATTGTTCCCGACCAAACATTTTTTAATGAAAATTTTTACAGCATTTTCGTCTGTTGAAATGTGTATTGTGCATAATAAATACACCTTCCCAAGTAAATTCAGTCTCATTAATGAACATTATGAACCATTCCCAAAACCGAAGTCTGCTGAAAATATTGATCTATTTGCACATGATATGGATATGGATACAACTGTTGCTTTATTTAAAATTGTCATACGTGACACTTCGTATTGTGATAAAGATGTACAAGATTAACAAATGTGCGTGTATTAGGAACAGTATGATTTGGAAACGCTCCGTCTAAATGCGTTGGTAACTCTATCACACACACACACACGCACGCACTCACGCACGCACGCACACACGCACACACACACACGCACACACACACACACACACACACACACACACACACACACACACACACACACACACACATCGTAAACATGTTATAATCGGATTCAAGGGACCTTAAAACGTGCTTATTCACTAAAATCTGGATATGCGATTTTTAGCATAAATCCAATACCTCTCTTAGCGAAAGGTAAAAACTGTTTTAAATTCTATCTAAGAGGTCATGGTAATGAACTCAATAGATGGCGACAATAAAATTCTAAAACCAAAAGTCCCCATTAAAAGGTGCCGTGCAGGACATGCAGGACAATACTGTACTAGAACATACAAGGCTTTTGGATATAATGGGGTCCGGAACTCATTTTCCAATTTTTTTTCTGAAATATTGAATAAAATGATGAATTTTAGCCTTTGTTCAAAAGTATATAATTTTTGAAATATGATTTTTTTTAAATTTAAGTAATTTTATGTGATGTCATACCTTCAATTTTACTTCACCTACTGACTAAAGTTAATTAAATCTGTCAATGTAATAGGGGATTACAGCTCAATCGAATTAAGAGAAATTAGTAAAAAATAGTGAAAGTATATGCTTAATAATGAATATTAATAAACAAATAAAATGATATAATTGAAATACTTTGAAAAAGGGGGTTTTTGTTTTAGCAGCTCGTCACTCATATGAAATCCATATATATTATTTTGATTGGTGACTCAAAGACCACCTATAAATATATAACGAATACCGAGTTAGGAGCGGAGCCTCTACCAATGGAAGTAAAGAAATTCAAATAGCAAAGGCGTGGCTATCAGTTCAGTAGTGCAATTCTCAAACAGTTTTTATTTGAATATAAATATTTTGCATCAAACTTAATAATTTAAATACATTTCCAATTGTAAATCATGTCGACTTGTACAGTATAATAATATTCATTTATTTTTTATAAATATAATTTAGAAATAGCATATTATTCAAGAACATTTAGGTCCACGAAGAAAATAGTTTGATATAAAAACTTATATACGTGACGTCACACCTATATTTTCAAATTTCAGACGACTATAACTCGCTTATTAATAGGAATTTTTTCACCGGATTTTCACCGACAGTCTTACGTTTTACTTATACGTTCAGATGAAATTATAAAAAAATGGTGGAATCCCCTATTAATTCTGCCAAAAATTAATGTCAAGGTGGAGTAATTAGTGGCAGCTATCACTTTCAGAAAACTATAGATGTACCTTGTCAAAGGAAAAATCTGTTGTTATAAATATTTTGAATAAATATGTTTAATTTTAATAATAATTATAAGTGTTTCATACATTTTCATGTAAAATAGAACTACATATTAAATATATGGATTTCATTTTCACAGGTTTTGAATAATATAAAATTATATTATTTTTGCTCAGTAGACTGTAACAAAATTGATGTGACTTCATATCGTTATAGCGCTAATCTTCGAGCATATACTGACTAACGTTGCCGAACTGTGGCGCTGGTCTTAGTTTTCCATTTCCCGCCGACGCTGACACACTTTTCGCTTGAGTCCTCGTCGCGTCCACATGTTTACACTTATAATGTTAATAAACGTTTGTTTATGATAACTTTTAGTGTGTTTTCTATCGACCAGCCCTAAATTTACAGTAGGTTATGGGCCCAGATATCGTGTATGAAAAAGTAATGCGTCGATAGTGAATAAAAGTGAATTGTCGGTTATCGGTTATCGCGTGAAAACTTTTGTGGTTAGCGTCTTTTCCAAAAACGTGTAACGTATTGCAATCATGAATTTGGCCGGTGGAATACGTATCGAAACTTTATACAAGGAATTGAAGCTCTGTTAATCAAGAACGACGCGTGGAATTACGTAAACGGCACGTGTGTAAAACCGGAACTTACAGGAGATGCAAACGCGGCATCGATTGCAGCCGTGAATGCTTGGGTCAACGCAGATAATAAAGCGAAGTCAGATCTTATTCTCTCTATTAATCCTTCAGAGTTGAAACAAGTGAAGGGATGTACATCTTCACGAGAGGTATGGTTAAAATTAGAAGCAATTCACCAGTCAAAGAGTCCTGCTCGAAAAGCCACTCTCCTGAAGCAACTCATGCTGCAAAAAATGCAATCTGCATGAAATGGAAGTCGACATCAATGCAGATTTGCTTGCCATTATGCTGCTCTACAGTTTGCCTGCCAGGTACGAGAACTTTAAGTGAGCGATTGAGTCACGTCACGATCTCCCGTCGCCCGAAACGTAACGCATAAAAATCGCGGAAGAAAGTGACGCGAGAAAGAATGTGGAAAATAACGGTACGGTTTCGAACGCGGTGGTCGCCGGTAAGTTTTCGCAGAAAAAGTTTTTCAACTAGAAAAAGAAAACCGGAAAGAGTGAGACAGTGAAAAAGACATTTAAATTTAGATGTCACAAGTTTCGTGAAATTGGTCACAAGGCTATTGATTGTGATTTGAAACGTTCGTCAGCAAACGTCTCGGAAGACGCAGAGAAAGAAGAGTAAAAGTAACTAAGAAGAGTAAAGTAACGTGAAATTTCTGACGAATACATTATCAATTCAGAGGAAGGAATTCGAAGAATTCTACTCAGAGGAATATGTCACTGAAAGAGATCAAAATATTGCAATCAACAATGCACCTGATACACGTAAGGTTGATCATTATTTGGACGTCAATTTTGATACGAACCAGTCCACATGTCAAGGATCATGAAGTCGTCCCCGTTGACTCGGACGGCGACATGGAAGATTTCAACGGATTTAAACGTGAAGAAATACCTGATGCTCCATCAAGAGGACTACGAAAACAAGCAGCTCTTCAGCAGGAACTTAAACGCGGTCCAGGCAGACCTCGGAAGGTCTCGACCAGACGACCAGGCAGACCAGTCAAGAAATCCCGTACATCGATATGCGAGACGAAATCGCTGCCTACGCAATGTTGACGGAAGTTCCAGTCAAGCGAGCGATAGCGAGTCCAAAATCATCTGAATGGATGCAGGCAATGTCCGCCGAGGTGAAATCCATTTTGAAGAATGATACTTGGGACTTAGTATTTCGACCCACGAATCGAGAAGTTATTGGAAGTCGAGTTGTCCTACGTGATTAAGTATGGACCGGACGGGAAGTTAGAAAGACGTAAAGCTAGAATTGTGGCTCGTGATTTTTGACAACACGCGACAGACTCACGAAACCTTTGCGCCTGTTGCACGTCTCAAATCAATTCGCCTAGCAGGAGCGAATGCAGCGCACTGGAAGATGCACCTACGTCAGTTCGACGTCACAACGGCTTACCTGAACGGTAATCTGGGAGAGGTGTTTATGAAGGAGCCGGAATTCATGAAGGAAATTCTTGCTCATATTACTCGAGAAAATCGAGAAATTTTAGAAAAAGCTAGGAACATGCTGAAAGAACTTTCCAGTGGCCTCAAAGAATGTTTCATGAAAAAGGACATGTATGGACTGCGACATGCATGACGTAAACGACTGGATCGAGAACTTCAGAATTTCGGAGCACGACCATCCGATGCAGACCCTTGCGTCTACCTAAAAGAAGAAAGATCGACTCATCGTCATTATTGTTTACGTTGATGACATATTGGTTATGTCACGGAATCCGAATGACATAACGAAACGACATTCAAGAACCACTTGAAGAAATCCTTCGACCTGAACGATCTAGGCAACTTGAAACATTGTTTAGGGATGAATTTCGAAAGACGAGAAGGTAGCATCTACGTGAATCAGACAGGGTACATTCAGGACATCCTCCGGAAGTTCGGAATACTGGAATGCAATCCGGTGTCAACGCCCTTGGATGTCAGTGTGAAGCTGTCTAGATCTGATAGCTGGCTTGAATCAGACGGAGAGAATCCACCTTATCAGGAGCTGGTGGGTGCTCTCATGCACCTGTCAGTGACAACACGCCCGGACATCTCACATGCGGCAAGTATGCTTAGCCAGTTTAACCGCTTTGGCAAGTCACATTGACAGCAGCAAAACGCGTGTAACGTTACCTAAAGGGAAGTATTCATCTAGGCATCGTCTTCGGATCAAAGCAAGACACATTGAGTGGCTATGTTGACGCTGATTGGGGCGGAAATATCGATGATAGACGATCCTATACGGGATATGCATTTATCTGGAACGGAGGTATTTTATCATGGAAATCCAAGACGCTCTGTAGCGTTATCCCCTAGAGTCAGAACCCATGAATTTAGGTGAAGCAGCCAAGGAGGCCGTGTATCTACAAAGATTCCTTGCGGAGTTTGGCATCGAGGACGTGAAGACCGTGAAGTTGTTCAACGACAATATGGGTGCGCAAAGGCTCGCCGAAAATTCTGTTTTCCACGGTCGAACCAAGCATATAGACATACGTCACCACTTCGTTCGAGAACTTCTTGAATCCGGTTTTGCTAGTAACAATGAATGACGATATGTGAATTTCAGTAGCTAGTTTTATTTTTGTAACTAATACTTAATTGGCACAGAATCAATGAATGTACATTTATCTAAGTTGTTAGTTTACAATTGAATAAGAATGTTTATGTTAGTTAAACTTTCTCTTTGTAACCTACGTTTAAATGGAAAGGAAGGGTTAAGAATATGTACAATTTAACGTTGGTTCATATATTCGCGCCATTTAACGATGCGCCAGTATGCCGAACTGTGGCGCTGGTCTTAGTTTTCAATTTCCCGCAGACGATGACACACTTTTCGCTTGAGTCCTCGTCGCGTCCACATGTTTACACTTATAATGTTAATAAACGTTTGTTTATGATAACCTTTAGTGTGTTTTCTATCGACCAGCCCTAAATTTACAACAGAAGTAATTCCCTATGCCAACGCATAGCATGTTGTGATCGGAAGATATGCGGCAGGGGGTTTGTGCGAGCTGGAAGTCATGGAATAATGCGGGCAGCGTTTTGTTTTGTTAAATGTCACTACTTTTGTCATTTTACTGTAACCTAACCCTTTATTACTACTATGTTCTGTAAGTCAACCAAAAAATCAGTATCTTGTTTCTGGGTACACCATGGTTCTTGAATATTTACATCTATTTCGGGACAGATTTATATTGAATTATATGACATTTAAAATTGACACAACCTATAGTCCGTTCGCCGAAGATTTAACTTCAAATTTGTCATCATCGGCCAATAAGAATGTCTTGGTTCGGATCCCGGGTTAGTTATGTTAGTAATATGGAAAAAAACTATCTTTCTCCGTTAATGCATTTTAATTGTCAGACACTATTTTTGACAGTTTTAAATGTCGCAAAATATACATAACCACCAAGCACGGTGTCAACAAGTGAACCAACGATTTTTGGCGCCACCATTAACCATATCATACCGTAACTAACCGTAAGTAATCCGAAGAAGTGAACGGGTATGTCGCCCGAAATCGCCTATAGTTTAGTTAAGAACATAGACAGAGATGATTTGAATTACCCTTTAAAAAATTTGATTGGATGTTTGCTTGTTATAAAAAAAATTGTACTTGCAACCATTCCATAAAACTTTAAACTCTTGCAACAATTATTATCAATCTTTGTTCGTAATATCAGAAAAACTGAAATGTGACAACGAACAACTTCTACGTACATTGTGTTCCAAATTTATCAAACCCTTATTAAGTAATATAGATCAAAAAGCCAATGACATACAGTTTAAAAACATGAACAACCATTGTCTCCAAAAGTTTTGAAATTATAAGAATAATACGTCAAATCTGTAATAATAATTAATAGTTTATATTCATTATGATACATTAGTTATCATAATACCTCTTCACGACAATGTCTAATGTACTGGATGGGTTTTCAAACTTAAATGCATATCAATGGCTGATACCTTCTCTCTTCTGTGATTTGCTGGCTAATCTTAAATGTTGTTTTTAAATACACGCAAACACATTAACTACTTGAACATTTATTTATTACTTGGGCTACAATGGAATAGAAAATATTTTTGTACAAGCACATAGTGTTATTTTGGTCTGTGAAGCGGTCAAGCACATGTTTCAATGCTGAGGGATTAACTGGCTGCTAATTCGCGCGCAAACATTCTAGGTCATGTGAGTGCGCATTGATCAGCTGTGCAGTGTGCGTTGTGACGTTACTACACCTTCTATCCCTTCTACAGCCTTTTCCAACATATTTCTTATGTTAGTTCAACTACTGCTAAGTTAAATTAACTTATGAATAGTGTAATAGTTAATACAACAGTATATAAAGAAATATTATAAATAATATAATTACATATAAATTATATATTATTTATATTTTTATTTGTTGTATTCTTTATTCATTTATATAGTTTAAAAAACCGTATAACATTGGTTATAATCGCTAAATTGATATCAATATATTATTCTGACAGTCTAAAGATGACATTTGAATGACAGCCGGAATAAGTCGCGCCCTCATCAACGGTTTTGGAAATAGAGTTTTTTGCCAGACGTAGGCTACGCTCCATGTCTCCAATAAACCCTCCAAACATCGAGTCTCAGTTAATGACGTCAGATTTTAGGAATTTAATTTATTTCATCCTGTGTCAAATTCCAATACTTTACGTCAACAGTTTCAGTTCCGGGAAAACGCGAAAAACGGCCTTATCCGGTAAAGTGTTGCTATTGGAAACATAATTAAACACCGCAAAAACAATTATTCAGGTTTAAGAAATCTTTTATTCAAAACTACATTTACCATAAAAATTAACAGTTAAATATTAAAATTCAGATTAATAGTACAATTTGTATTGCCCTCAATAGTTACTGGAGGATAATTACTGCTAGAAGAAATGGTATTACTAAGACTACTTTTATTAGTAACTTCTTTGTTTTGCTGCTGTAATACTTCGACAAAGTTTTCTCCGTTCAGTATCATCCTGGCAATTTTATTTTTGCTTTCCAAAGAGTCTTCTATGTATTTTTCAGCCACAGACGAACTCTTCCAAGCTCCGTGTCTTTTTAGTACTGCTAAATCAGCACCAGCATTGGCCAAAAGCGTTGCAGAAGTTCTACGAAATGAATGACCAGTATATTTGTCAGAATCTTGAAGACCCAAAAAGAGTGCAATTTGTTTCGGCATCCCTCCAATTGTGTGTATTCCTACTCTTTGTACGGTACACTTTGAATTTCTATATCCCAAAAATAACATTCTATGGTTGACATTTTTTGGTCTCAGTGACACGTATTTTCTGAATAATTCCACACAGTTAATTCCGTCTACTTCGTTTATTACAATAAAGGTCCTTCTTTGATTTGTCTTAGTGCAGGGAATTGTAATTACTAACTGCGTTTGAGTTTCCTGAATATCGTCTAGTGACATATTATACAATTCTTCTCTTCTGCAACCACCAGTTCGGAATTGAAATAACAAATATCAAAGATAAAATCTTCAAATGAGGATACCTTCGGTAGACCAATTATAACCGAAATCAAATCAGCTCTTCATATGGATGTAACGAAGAGGAATACAAAAACACACATGTCCCATTTAACCGAAGTCGTATCTCTTATAGTGTCCGAGATTCCAATGGTAACCTTCGAAATCCGGACACCTGTATACAGTAGAGTCACAAAATAGTAAACTCTCTATATAGTGAACTATCCAATGTAGAATGTAATGAACACAAAAATAAATACATTGACTTCATACTGAACTCAATATACCAAACATAGCTACAACCTGTAAATTCAAAAAACTCGTATATTTTCTTGTTTTATTTGAAATATGCTCTTACTTTTGTCAGGAGATATTTGTCAGTACAAGCTTCTTTCATAAATCTATAGATTTCTTCTCGGGTTAATGTTTTAGATTTTTTGGATGCATAACCAATTGATTGTTTTTTCAGGAATGCTACCAGTTTAGAAAAGCGAGATATGTCAACATTTTCATTCGCAATTAATGTTGATTTAGTCATATAGTATTTCGGCCACAAAGAAGATGCACCTATTTTCTTAGACTAAAACATTAGTTCACAAATAAAATAATCAATATAACTATTTACATTCTTACCAAATCTAAAAAATAGGCCAGCATAACTTCCGTAATTTTCTTCACATTATTTTCTACTTTCCATTCACAAAAATGGCTAAATTGTTTTTGATACCTTTCACCAGGCTTGCTAGGTATTAATTTAGCACACGCTTCTTCAGATTTTCTTACAATTTCCGGATGATTTGATTTGCATTAGAGTTCATTTTGACACACCAAATTATTTCAGCGAAATCAACAAATTAAACAATTGTCAAACAGCCGTTGCTAATCATGTTCCGACAATGTAACTAGATTTGGAGCATTTGTTAAAATATTTTGAAATTAATTTCAATGTTTCTTTAAAACGGAATTTGACACAGGATGAAATAAAATACATAACGACATTCGTCCGTGAACTCTTTTTACAGTACTCGTTTCGAGTTTCAAGATTCGGCTCCTTCGTCGCCTCGTCTTTATACATATCACTCGTACTGTAAAATATGAGTTCCCGGACTTATAACGTTAATTACTATTTCCGTGGTTGGCATAAACAGGGTAGAATATGACGGAACTTTATGTTGCTTATAATTTTATATATTTTTCATTTAAAAGGTGAATGGAACGGTTTATGAACAAGAACTTGTCTTGTTAACAGTTGTTTTAATAATAGTTTAATATTTTTCGTATTAATTTATATTTCTCAGCCATTAAAAAACCTAAAATTAGGATATAACACAACAGAACCATTTCCTAACAATATAATATGCATTTTAAATAATTATGTATTAAGTGTTTCTAAAGAAGAAGACTTAAGGCTGGTTCATGTAAGCTGTAAACTTAAGACTTTACCTTAGCATTAGTATTATGACTTTGCATTAAACTTTACGTTGCGGGGTACATGTACTTCTTAGAGCAAACCAATAAGAGTAGGCCGGTATGTCATTTTTTCTAACAGCGACACGTCATTCATGTTGACATACAACGACATATAAATAGTATATTCCGTAACTTAACCGCGGTGACCAAGGTTCTGTTTATACGTTCCGTAATGTAACCAAAACATAATTTCCAGGATCGCGGTTCAATTTCGGAATGTGATTCCTAAAAATTTTGTTTACTTTTTCGTCACCATGACGACCACAAACTTTTTGTAGTTGTTATGGTAATATTCTTATTTCTTATAATATAATAAATAATATTGTATAAACATATAATTACTATATACACTATATACTGATATGTATAATATTTACGTTAGTAAAAGGATAGACAAAAGTTATGTTGTCACTTATTTCTAATGACGCGGTGGTTCCCTGCTTTACCGACATAAATTAACCAAGATGTTTCGAATCACAACCACTGTTCAGAGACCATAACATGACCACTTGAACCATAACCACGGTCGTGGTTAAGTTACGGAATATACTAAAAATATAAATATGGATAGTGTAAAAAAGATTGTTAGTTAGTTCATAAATTGTCTTTGGTGTATTAGTTGCACGATAAATGGCAGTTCCTATTATTTGTATTATTTGATTCATTTTGTAGTAGGTACCTATATCAAAGTAATATGTTTTTATTGTTCCACTAACTCAATTGGTTGAATATACTTTTTCAAAACCGTTCATTTTTACTTAACTGTGACCCAATTTTTTAAAACGTCAGCGGCAAGCTTCTGATTGTTCGGCATTAGCATTATGACGTAAGAATTTAGAAATTGGCGTAATCTAGGGTTACGGCATAATGTTAAGGTTAAGGTTACAGTTACATACAGTGGCGGATTTAGAGGGGGGGCAAACGGGCACGTGCCCCCCCCCCTGTTATTTAAAAAATTAATTATTACATATTCTATTTCTTGTATATTACGAACTGCAATTTCTATTTATTTTTCAAATTGTTTATTATTTTGAATAATAAAGATTAAATAAACATATATAGGATGTGTTTGGGAAGATTCCCCCCCCCCTTTTTATTATACGTAACAAATAGTTCTTATAAAAGTTTTATTATTTTAATTATACTATTTGATGGCAGATGTAGATATTTTTTATAAAGTCACGTTTGCAAGATACGACTGTCAACTTTTATTTTTTAAATAGCAAACACTAATTATTTCACTAAAATATAAACCGCCATTTTTTGTCATAAGTTCTTCTTATTACTTAATTTGATGTTTTTGCTTGTTTTATATAACATTGTTGCATTTTGTTCATTTTTACATAGCTACTTAGAATATTTGAATAAACATTATTTCTCATATTTCTCAAACTAATTTACTTGTTATTTTTTTCAAATAGTTTCAAATACATTAATAAAAAGTAATAGATCTTTAAAAAGACAAAAAATGGCGGTTTATATTTCTGTAAAATAATTATAGGTTGCTATTTAAAAAATAAAAGTTCTGACTATAAAAAAATATCTACATCTGCCATCAAATAGTATATTTAAAATAATAAACCTTTTATATGAGCAATTATATTACTTATAATATAAAAGTTAACGGGAGGAGGGGGGGATCACTCTATACATTTAAAATTTGTATTTTCGAATTTAGTGCCCCCCCCTATTATAATTTTCTAAATCCGCCACTGGTTACATATACCGTAGCACACACTTGTCTATACTCGAATTATTAATGCAAAGTTATAATGCTAATGTTAAGGTAAAGTCTTAAGTTTACAGCTTACATGAACCAGTCTTTACCTTATAATCCATAGTTATTAGCGAACAACAAAATTATTGCAAATGAAATTTTCAAAATATCATACATGACAAAGTCCAGTCATACTCAATCTTATACCAAACTTAAAAATTAAATCCCTATTTGATCCCTATAACAAAACCATGGTAACAAATATGACGTAATTAACTGAGACAATCTCTGAATAGTCCCCAAGTGAATTAGAATCGGTCCCCGGGATTATTTCGTGGTTGCCGTGGTCCGACTTTTTACCAACCTTTTTCAGATACCACGTACCGAATATAAACCACTAAATAATTTCAGGACTTACGGAACACTATGATGAATTTTACTTGTGGAAGAATAATTATTCTACTGAAGAAATATACGTAAAATAATCTTTTTATTTTACAAAATACATGAAAATATTCAAAACTTGACAATCTATCAATCAAAAAATGTGAACAAGTGAAAAAACAATCATCAAGGATTGCTTGTAGAAAAGCGAAAGAAAAAGTTCATATTCAACACTTCCCCTTTTTCTAAACTTTTCTTACTTATTTGCAATAAGTCCAATATTGTAGATTAGAGTCTTCAACCGCGGTCCATGCAGAGGCTTCGTAAGCATGTCGGCCAACTGATCTTCCGTAGAGACTCTCTCGACATCTAAAATTCCTTCTGTGACGCATTCACGAATAAAGAAATGTCTCAGTGCAATGTGTTTGGTCCTCCGATGATATTCTAGGTGTTGTGCAAGACGAATGGCAGCTTTATTATCCACTCGAACTGGCAACTTCTGAAGTTCCACCATGCTTTCGAGTAGTCTCTTCAGCCATACCACATCTCTTACAGCTTCGCTTGCAGCCACAATTTCTGCGCCAGTTGTAGCTAACATCACCTAAGTCTGACGTTGACTCAGCCAGGAGACAGCTCCCGCTGCATACAGTGTTACTACGCCAGTTGTTGAGCGACCAGTTTCTTTGTCTCCACCAAAATCTGCGTCACTGTAGCTTTCCAATATACCTAATTTATAGCTAGTCTTATAGACTAAGGTGTAATCTAGAGTTCCCTTTAAGTAGCGAAAAATTCTCTTAACTTTACATCAATCATTGTACGTCGGGTTCTCAAGTGTCCTAGATGCCACACCAACTGCATATGCGATATCTGTTCTTGTACTGGTCATGAGATACATCAGTGCTCCCACAGTTGCTCGGTAGGGATACTCTCGATCTTGATTAGGTGAATTATTAGGTTCCCCAGCTACGTCACTTGTAATCGGAGTAGGAGCAGGATTGCAACCCGCCATATTGAAGCGTTGAAGTATCTTGGCAGTATAGCCTGCCTGTCCAACCGCAATAGATCCATCATTACGCTGTTGAATTTCCAGTCCCAGGAAATAGTCAGCTGGTTTAACTGTTATCTTGAATTCTTGTTTCAATTCTTCTATAAACAGTCTGGCATCTTCTTCATTAGTGGTCGCGACTAGTCCATCGTCCACATATAGGGCCAAATCTGTCTTTCGGTTACCCTCTCGACGAATGAACAAGCATGGATCGTCATCGCTTCTAACAAGCCCAAGTTTGACAAGAAACTCTCCGACTCTTCTGTTCCAGCACCGTGGAGCTTGCTTGAGACCATACAAACTCCGATTGAGTTTGCACACCAGAGCAGCCCCATCCTCGTAGCCCTGTGGCTGCACCATAAAAATTTCTTCATCCAAGTTACCATAGAGGAAGGCGGTAGAGACATCGAACTGTCTCAACTTCATCCCTTCACTTGCTGCCATGGCAATTAAACTTCTTATAGTAGGTGCCTTTGCAACTGGACTGAACGTCTGATTATAGTCCACTCCTTTGCTTTGTGAAAATCCCTTGAGAACCAGCCCCGCCTTGTATCTATCAACTGATCCGTCAGGATGTGTTTTTACCTTGAAGACCCATTTACTCCTGATGGCTTTGCGACCCTTTGGTAGCTTCATTAATGTGCAGGTGGAATTCTCCAACAATGACTTGTATTCGGCATCCATTGCCGCTTTCCAGTGAGCTCGATTGGATGAACTCACCGATTCCTCATACGACTCTGGATCTTTGACCTCTGGAAAAACTGCCATTACATAATCTTCCTTCAAACGTGTCGGTAATTGAAGTTTTGAACGGTCTCTTAACTGTCGATCAGTTCCTACAGGACTCTGTACTTCCCCAGATTTCGATTCCTCATCATCGACATCAACATTTTGGTCTTCGGTTTCATGGTTTGACTCCATCGTTGGCTCAAAGCTGACAGGCGACTCGATGAAAAGTTCTTCTTGAAAGATTACATCTCTATACCGGATAAGTTTTGATGCTTCCTTTGACCATAATCTATAACCGTCATCAGCATCATATCCCATAAGAATACATTTTACTGCCTTCTTGTCCATTTTCCGTCTTTTCTCTTTAGGAATATGCGCGTAACAGACAGTACCAATCACACGAAGGTGCTTCGTTGATGGTTTGCGGCCGAACTATACTTCAAATGGTGTCTTTTCTGCAACCATTGATTTTGCAGTCCGATTCAACACATATCCGGCAGTGTTCACCATTTCAGCCCAAAGTCCTTGAGGAAGACTTCCGTGAGCGTATAACATCGCCCTCGCTTACTCTACAATAGTACGGTTTTCTCGTTCCGCACACCCGTTCTGTTCGGGAGTATATGGCATTGTGATTCGCTGTTGTATCCCGGATTTACTTAATATGCGTCGTACTTCGGCGTTGTCAAACTCTCCGCCTCCATCACACCTCAGATCTTTGAGTGTATGACCAGTTGTTTTCGCTACATTGATAAACTACCGAAGTTTCTCCGGAACCTCCGATTTGTTCTTTATAAAGTAGACAGTGCGATATCTTGAGAAGTCATCTTTGAAATACCTTGATCCACCGGTTGAGTTTTTAAATGGTCCACACACATCCGCGTGGATCAGCTGACCTGGTTGCGATGCTCGATAAGCAGTACGATCACCAAACTTCAGTCGGTGGCTTTTGCCGTACGCACAGCCTTCACAAAATTCTCCATCTTCAGGAAGTCGAATGCCATATTCACGTTCCACGAATTTCTGAACGTGTTTCTTGTTCTGGTGACCCAATCGTTCATGCCATAACTGTAGTTGGTTCCCACTTAATATTGCGTTGACCTCCATTCGTCTTTTGTTAGGTTCGCGAACTCGTAGTGCTAGTTTATAAAGGCCATCATCTTTCTTTCTAAATCCATGCAATAGAGGATTTCTTGATGAGTCCTGTATGGTGCACATTTCAGACTTGGATTCAAATTTGCTTCCTTTGATCAAATCTTGAGCCGCAAGTATTGAGAACAAATTACTCCTGATCCCAGGAACATACCACACGTTGCTCAGAGTGGCTGCCTCCCATTTTCCATCAATGGAAACTTTTACGTCGATGGATCCCTTGCCTATGGCTGATTCGCTATTCCCAAAAGCGGTAGAAACCCCATTTTGTTTATGAAACTTCGTAAAATTAGTGAACCATTCTCTATGACTCGTGACGTGACTTGTGGCACCATTGTCTGCATACCAATTGTCTTCTTCCAGTATCATCTACTGATGATACCGTAGCAAACATCCTTTTTCATTTCTGTCCCCTTTTTGGAAGTCCTCAAAAAATCTGGTTTCCCATCCACAATCCATTTTGTGCAGTTGCGAACGAAGTGTCCCTTCACCTTACAGTAGTGACACTCATAATTCTTCTTCAATTTTCCTTTTGGTTGTCCACGATAAACTTGTAATGCTGATTGCTTCGATTCTGTCTTCGTCAACAATGCTTCCTGTTCAACTCGAATATCTCTCACTACTAACGAACGTTCATATGCGCAGAGTTGAGTCGTTAAATTGTCAACGGTCCGTTCGGCTTTACTAAGCAACATCCAACTTGACTTAAAAGAAAAATATTCTTCACCAAGCGTATCCAAAATTTTGCATATTAGAAATAAATCTGGCAGCTTCGTTGCTTCTGCTGATGTTGCAATTTCACATTGTAAATCTGTAAAAATTGTCTTCAACTCGGAAATCATGGAAGCCATAAGATGATTTACATATTTCAAAAGCAACAATGGGCTGTATGACCATCGCCGAATTGAAGGAAACAAAGTATAAAAATTAAAAATCAAATTTAACCATTGTGACTACCAATAATAATGATAAAAACTATATATTATCTTTTCATTTCACTGAAATCAGCATTTGAAATTAAAATTTATGTAACGGCGCCATAACTCTGAGGTCACGTAGGAGAATGAGAGAGCAGTTTACAAAGCTAAAAGAGGAAATTTAATGAACCGAATTTTGGAATTTTTGATTTTATCGGTTTCTGGATATTAAACCCTTGTTTATATACACAAAAGTAGGCTCGTAACTAAGTAATAACTGTATCTGTAAGCATAGACTAATATCACTGTGATATTAGTCTATGCTGTAAGGTAATATTATTACCATATTGACGTGTCAACAACATTCTACAAAATGAAAATAAAATCAAATGAAAGTATAATGTCCTTCATTAACAGATAACGTTAGTGTATTGTTCTTAACACGGTTTACTTTATTCTTAAATAATAAACATCAGGAATAATTCACGTATTTAGAATATTTGTCATATTGACATAAATGTCAAAATAATTGATCTGTTTATCATGGCATTCTGAAAGTAGCATTAATGAGAATTTCAAAAAATAATATTTATTAATAATGTCTTTATTTTCTGAAACCGATAAACTATAGAACAAACCACGGATGTTATGCCTTAGATGTCTTAAAATCCTCGCTCTACGAGCTCGAATTTCAAAGCGACATCTGCGGCAGTTATGATAGTCATAACAATCCTAGGTATGTTATAGTATATTACATAACGAGCATGGAAAGCGAATGATATCGTGCGAGTGAGAATATTTACGCACGAGGCCTTGGCCGAGGGCGGAAACTCACGAGCATACGATAGACACTTTCCAGCGAGTTATGTACACTATTTTTCCCACGACAATACGAAATTAATAAACAATAATGTACTAGTAAGTCATTTATTTTTTAACATCATTTATAAAATTTATTGTAATGGTATTATTGTAACAATTAGTAAAAGTGATAGGGTGTGTAACTGTTTGATTGTTCATCAGATTAGATAGTGTATGATTTTGTTGAATATTGGTTTCGTTATTATTCGAGGATCCTGCCAATGGAGTTGGTGGATCCTGGTCAGGGAGTACCTCAGTCGTGTGTTCAGAATGAAATTCGTGTACAGCAGGGTTTACAGCTTGTAAAATTGTATTTGCGACTTGCATTTTGTTTGTAAGGGACTCATCGATATAGCTTTCGGCCACGGTCGTGGATTTCCACCCTCCGTGGCGCTTGAGCGTAGTAATATCCCCATCTGCATCTACCAGTATTGTTGCCGATGACCGACGAAAACAATGTCCGGTATATAGTTTCGGATTGTCTAGATGTAAGTAGGAAGCTATTTCCCTTGGCACGAAGCCAAATTTATTGACACCTACTGGCTGTTTTGTGCATTTTTGTTTCTGGTAGTTTAAAAAGAAACGCCGCTCATTTATATCTGATGGTCTAAGGATGGCATATTTTTTAAAGTATTCATAGAATTTACCAGTAATGGTAAATGAACGCGGCTGGTTTGTTTTGGTGTCTCGTATATGAACCAGTGCAGCTGATTTTAGATCTTCGACATCATCGACCTTCAGTTGAGCTAATTCTTGCATACGGCATGCTCCAGTAATACCAACAATTAACGCTACCTGGAAGAGCAGTACAATCAGTGGCGGATTTCCTAATAGGCAAAGTAGGCTGAAGCCTGCGACGGCAAAATTTTGAAGGCGGCACATTACCAGAGAATATTATTCAACAAAAATTTTTTTTAAATTAATTATAATTGCCGCGTGTACTTTCGCAAATACGAAAAGATGAATTTAAACAGGGTGCCAAAAACTAAGAATTTAGTTATTTAATGAATATAAATAATGAACAAAGAAATACTTGATTACAATAATAAGAATGTGATACCAAAAAAGAAAATGATCAATCACACAAAAAAAATATTATAGGTAATAAAGAAAATTTGATTGCAATAATAAATATCAGTAATTACACAAAAATGGAAGAAAAGATGGAAGGACGACGTAGTGGACGGTCTGGAAAAAATGAAGATAGAAAATTGGTCTACAAAGGTGGAAAACAAGAAGTAATGGAAGGAAGTAGCAGAGCAAGCCAAAATCCACAAAGGATTGTAGTGTTATAGGACGAAGAAGAAGAATTACACAAATAGTTATTTGTATATCAAGGCCGCGAAATCACTCTTTAGCGTACCAAGAGAAAAATTGTCGCCGAGGCCGCTTGCGGCCGAGGCAAGACAATCTCGAGGGCGCTAAAGGATTTCGCGGACAAGGTGTACACAATATTTTTTTTCTATTTCGGTGTTCTTATGTTTCTATAAAAGCACTGTTTTTCACTCAAAACACGACGTTTAGAAAATCTATAAACGTACTGTTCTTGGCGCCTTTTGTATCCTAGAGGTGGTAGTCATGCTTTCATAACTGACAGATAACCTCAAAATGGTAAATTGTTTGTGTTAAAATATTATTTCTAATTGAGGATTTTTATCCTTTCTCTAGGTGATAGGACTAGAAAGAAAAGAAATTTATAGCTATAGCTGTGTTAGTTAAGAAAGAATAAGAATCTGTGAAGTTAAAATTTCAACTAAAAAATATGAAACAAGAAACAATGCGCTCAGGTTTACTTTGTCAAAATAATTAAAACGGTAAGTTTTATTTATTACAATTTACATTTATAGTAATGCAATTTTGAATTGAATGTATTGTTATTCCATGCAGGTTATGAAATGTATGATGCACGTTACTTGCAAATGTTGACGCTGTCTACTCAATTTGTGGCGGCTACTAGCAAACAAATATGAAAAGTTGACGTTTTAATCCATGATTTCCAGTTCCACGTTGTGGCGAACTATCGAATATATGTCATATATGTTTTGTATTAAAAAGTGTAAGAACAGCTGTTGCCGTTATCTGTGCAACTGAGCAGTGAGTGTTGACAAAATAGTGGAAAGTAATTAATAAATAATAAATTGTTCATTAAAGTATTTCATTATTTAAAGAGTTTTATTTATATGTTGTTTTCTCAATAAAAAGGCTCGATGGTCCACATAACGTCCTTCAATCCCATATTCAAGTTTTATTTATGATAGTAACCAACACGAACCATCGATATCTCAAATCAAGATGGTTCATTAATAAACCTTGGAGGTCATTGTATGTATTGGTTTTCCTCTTTCATAATTGTATAATGCTTGATACAATGTTTTAATGTAAACAATCAGACAAAATCACAAGATACACAAACTGTCAAAATGTGAAATTTCAATTTTTAGCGGGAAGCGCTACCAACATAACTGATAAAAAAATCACCAACGCATACTTTTGACAAGTCCTTTTTTTAAAAAATCTAATTGTAAAATTACCTCAATAGAAAAAATAGTATAAAAAACATGTATCATAAGGCCTGTTGACGCACTCGTCCTTTGTAAAACTCGCCTGGCGGCTCGTTTTCCAAACTTGGACTCGTACGTTAACAGATTGCCTTATGATACTTGTGTTTTAATGTACTATTGTGCAACCGTAAAAAATATGTAATTACAAATTTTATTAATTTTAAACAGTTTCATTGTATATAGAAAGTTAGCTTTCACGGTGGCTATGGGATTAACATTTGATAAACAAAACCATGCAATTTTCAAGTGTCAAAGTGATTATTTACCTAATTTCGCGGCCGCTACCATGACAACGTCCGCGAAATGAATTTCGCGGCCGTTACCATAACAACGGTTGCGAAATTTAATTTCGCGGCCTGTATTGCGGCTGCGAAATGCTTATTTCGCGTCCGGTTGCACAAAAAATAAATTGATTATAATCGTAAATCCGCTACTGAATACAATACATATGAATTAATAAAAAGTAATTCTTTTATATTTACCTTTATGAACAAATATTTGTCATCTGGAGCTTCTAGTAAGAATTTATTTATTTCCTGCGATGTGAGAGTTTTCGATTTTTTCGGTTTATAACCGTCTGATTTCCTCTTCAAAAACGCTTTTAATTTCATATATTCGCTTATATTTACATTATGGTATACAATGAGCGAGCTTCGAAGCATAGAATATTGTACCCATAAGGAGTTCGGTTTGATCTTTTCAGATATTTCTCCGAAGTAAGCTAGTAGCACATTTTCCGATTTCCTTAGCTTTTCTCCAGTCCATAAATTGCTTATATATTATTTTGTACCTGTTTTGGGATTTTTCGGGTAGCAAATTGAGGGAGGTGTTTTGAGTCGCTTCAGTTATATTTGGTGGGGTGCACTCTTGAGACGAATCACTTTCAACCTCATTATTATCCATATTTAAAAAAATAATGCGATGTACCGTGAAAACGAAATGACAGGAAAAAATTATCAATTGTCAGACAGTAAACACAAGCCTACTTACTAGAAAGTGAAACAAATGTATTATATCTATGGATAACAAACACTTTTGTTATTATGATAACGTACGGGTGAATGATATTGTTTATTTTCGTAACTAGGTGACTGTATGGAATCTGTTACTTTCGTATATGGTCGTGGGAAAATAGCTATTACACAACAGACTGTTTTGGAGTAAATTTGGTTTGCATTGAAGTGTCAATGTCATATCATATGACAATGGCACTTCATCATATGATATTTACCTCCAAACCATATGAATCATATGGTTTACGAAGGCTGTTTACATACATCATTTTAAAAATGGAATCTGAGTTCATAAAAGCAGATTCCAGTAATTTAGACTATTCTGATTGATGATTTTTATCGCATGAATTCTAATTCTCCTACGTGACGTTACATATCTTCCCTCCAAAACTTTCTTGTTGTTTTTCTCCGGCATTAACAACAATTAAGCGATTTAAAAAATATGTGTATTTTTATTATTTTGTAAAGAATCATAAAACGAAAGAATAAAAAAATGGTCATGTAGCCCTGTAGCCCATTAGTCATAATATGTGAAAAGGTAGTACAAATATTAAGACAATACGCAGCCCGCAATACACCACGGCTTTCGTCCCCGCAAATCACCCCGGCTGCATATCTTCCAATCACAACAAACACCGTAAGGCGGCGTCTAGTCAGTATATGCTCGAAGGCGCTAATAGTTTTTAATAAAATTATGAATGACTACGTTTATCTCGACAATTCAAGCGGCTTCAAATATGTTATGACTTGAAATATCCTATAGGTTTATTCCAGCGAATTGAAAATAGGATTGAGATATTTTCAATCTTCTTTAAATTCGTACCGACTAAAAAAATATAGTTAAATACTAGAGTATGCAGACAGACAGGAACAGGTATATGAGCTAATTTCATGCTGGATATGTAACTTGAAAATCTAAAAATTATCTTGTTGTTATTTGTCTTCTCTTTCAAAAACAATAAAAAAAATACTTGTTACTTCATCACTCCAAAATATTTAATTTTTGGGTAATTTTACTGGTTTAGGTCGCGACTTTTATAAAATGAGGTAAAATGCAAACACCCAACAAATGCTATAAATTTAGTAATACTTCAACATATTGCGGATGTGCGCATGCGTAGTTACATTATTTGAAGCTTTACTGTTTATTTCGACAGAAGTCAAGCCGCTTCATAAGTCCAAGCCTGTTATTTTATAGGCTTGACTTGACATTTTTAAGCGACTTGAAATATTAATCTCGATCGTTTATTTCGAAGATTGAAAAGGGATTTACTAAATTCAAGTGGCTTCAAACGTCGAGATAAACGTAGTCAATGAAAAGTTTTATATTTTAAAAATATTTTGGTATAAAATCATGTAAAATTTGTTTTATTTTCAAAATATTGTAGAAATTCGATTCCATTCTCGAGATATGGAGTGATAAAGAAATGGCCGTTTTTAGAGAAAAATTTTAAAACGTTAAATTACGCCGAAAGCGGTTGATCATGAATAAAATGTTTTTATTGAATCCATATGCAAAATTTTCTGCTGAATTCAATGGTAAAATAAAAATATAGCATTCCATTTAAAATAAGAAAGTAAGATTGTACTTCCGGTTAAACTAGAAGTACCACTGCTTTGAAAATATTTTAGTTGAAACGGGCATATCGGAAACCCCGTAGATACCAAATTTCGTAAAATAATATTGAATAGTTTTTAAAATAACGATAGCGTAAGCTCGTCCTGGGACACCTGTAGGTATATTAACCGGTGCTATAATATTATCTATCTATCTAATTACTTACATGAACATTCATTTTTTCTCAACAGATTTTGTAAATTTCCACATAAATTTAAATATATTTGTATGCCATGAGACACATTTCTTACAGTCCATTCACTATTTGAACGATATAAATGAGTTATATCATACTGTAAATTCCTTTCTATGTCGAATACCTAAGAAAACATATTAATATTTTTAACAAGAAAAACATTAAATTATATCATGTTCTAACCTTGCATGGTGTTGGAGTTTTTATACATACTAACGAAGTATAAAATATAAATTTATATACCCTTTCCCTTTCAATTTTTGGTTCAGAATTGTATAATATATGAGGTTTTGTAAAATGTCGGTTACATTTAAAATCTATTATAGTTTCAAATTTTATATCTAAAAACAAACAAGACACAATTATTCTTTCCTCCCTTTATCATATAAAATATCAAATAAAATTATATTAGGTTAATTCGTTTCGCTACCTTGTGTTTACGGTTTACCGCCGCGTTATACTTTAATGCTCATTTGACCTAGCAATAGACCTTTTCAATTTAAAGAGATAGAAGATATACGCAAGGTAAGAACAATTGAGATGTATGACGTTTGTTCAAAAAAAAAATTGACATAAAATATGAGAAAAATCTTTGACAACTTTAAAAAACTTCTCGGAAAAGTTACAAAAGTTTTTATTGGAGCTAAAATGTCTAACGATGCAAATTTTCACCAAGAATACAGGTATTTTAATGACTGCAATATTTTTGACGTTTAGCTTGACAGACCAACTGGCAGTTGTTCGTGCCATTTTCTTACTATTTGCAGCGATAGAAAGAGATAGCCGTTAAATTGAAAAGGTCTATTACTAAAAAGTCACTAAATATGTTAGTTTTTCTCATTATTATTTTTACCCCCCGTCATACCGTAGGTAAGGAAGGTAATGTAATCGTGCCAAAAATTCGATGTTTTCAGTAAATAAGCACGACACGTTTTTACTATTTTTACGATGATGTGTGTGAGTGTGTGTTTGTGTGTGTGTGTGCGTGCGTGCGTGCGTGCGTGCGTGCGTGCGTGTGTGTGTGTGTGTGTGTGTGTGTGTGTGTGTGTGTGTGTGTGTGTGCGTGCGCCTGTGTGTGTGTGTGTGACGATTTTTTTCGTCCACGATAACTCTTATTTCTATTTTCCGTATTTAAGCTTTCTGCATTCATATAAAGAGTTGATTAGATTTTGGTTAAATTTAATAACCAGAAGTGACTTTACTTGAAGCCCATAACAGTTTTTAATGAAAAACTATATTAAAATATAATCCAAAACTTATCAATGTTAGTATTTAAAACTTCTATATCAAGGGGAACAACATATTAGATTTTGGCTAAAATTAATAAACGAGAAGTGACACTTTACTTGAAGCTCTGAAAAGATTTTCGTGAAAAATATATTACGATTTACTCCAAAACTTGTCAAATTTAGTATTTATGACTTTTATATCAAGAAGAACAACATATTAAATTATGGCTAAAATTGATACTCCGGAAATGATACTTTACTTGAAATTCTCAACAGATTTTCGTGAAAAATATATTATGATATATTGCAAAACTTTTCAAATTTGGTATTTAAGATTTGTATATTAATGAGAAAGACATGTTAGATTTTTTCTAAAATTGATAAACCGGATGTGATATTTTACTTGAAGCTTTCAACAGATTTTCGTGAATAATATATTATGATATATTCCAAAACTTTTCAAATTTGGTATTTAAGATTTTTATATTAATGAGAACGACATGTTAGATTTCTTCTAAAATTGATAAACCGGAAGTGATACCTTACTTCAAGCTCTGAACAGATTTTCGTGAAAAATATAATAGGATATATTCCAAAACTTGTCAAATCTAGTATTTAAGATTTTATATAAAGGAAAGCAACATAGATTTTGGGTAAAATTGATAAACCGGAAGTGATACTTTATTTGAAGCTCTGAACAGATTTTCGTGAAAAATAAATTCATACAATCCAAAACTTTTCAAATTTGGTATTTAAGACTTTTATATTAATGAGAACGACATACTAGATGTTTTCTAAAATTGATAATAAACTACTTTACAGGAAGCTAAAAACAGATTTTTTGAAAAAATATATTAAAACATGATTCAAAACTTCTCAAATTTGGTATTTAAAACTCGTGTATAATTTGATACAACATTAGATTCTGATTATACCTATATGATAAACCGGAACTGGTACTTAATTTGGAGCTCTTAACAGATTTTCGAGGAAAAACATTATAAAATATAATCAAAAATTTGGTATTACAAAGTTTTCTATTTATTGGAACAACAAATTAGATTTTGTTTACAAACGATCAACTGGAAGTGATACTTTACTTAAAGCTCATTGCTATTTCAAACATGGAATTGACGGGAGGTCATGTGTAGGCCACATCAAATTTTTTCAGCTATTCCGAGGTTTGATTTTATGGCAGCATTGGCGCATGTAAGAGACAGATGTCAAATGTTTACTGCTGAACATCTTCATGTCAGTGCTATGACAGTTTAAATCTACAGAACCGTAGAAGGGCCAAGGCTAAAATATTATTTAAAATAAAATGTTTTGAAATCTGTTTTACCACTTACATAACTCGTAGGTAATATTATTTTTGGTAGTATGTAACAAGAATTAGCAAAATATTTATTTTTTTTATTTAGAAAACAGGTATAGTTTTGTATAAATTAGGTAGTTTCTTATGTTGGTTTGTTTTTACAGTCATTCCCTAGATTGTCTTTTAGATTATAACTTACGAGGTGTGTTCAAAAAATATCGCGAATTTTGTGTTTTTTCAAAAATTATTTATTTATTCATGAATATCTATTTTGTCCCCTTCAAAGTAATCCCCATGAGATATTATACACTTGTGCCAACGGTTTTTCCAATCTTCAAAGCACTTCAAAAAATCATTTTTTTTATCTTGTTCAGCTCCTCCTTCGATGCCGTCTTTATCTCGTCAAGCGTAGCGTAACGTCGTCCTTTCATGGGCCTCTTCAGTTTAGGGAACAAGAAAAATTCACAGGGGGCCAGATCTGGGGAATACGGTGGCTGCGGCATCATTAGTGTGTTGTTTTTGGCTAAAAAGTCGCGCACAAGCAACGATGTGTGAGCAGGGGCGTTATCGTGGTGCAAAAGCCAATTTTTGTTCTTCCACAAATCCGGGCGTTTCTGGCGGATTGCTTCGCGCAAATTGCGCATAACTTGCAGGTAATATTCCTTATTGACCGTTCTACCCTGTGGCAAGAACTCATGATGCACCACGCCCCTGCAATCGAAGAAAACTGTCAGCAAAACTTTCACATTCGACCGAACTTGGCGCGCTTTTTTCGGTCTTGGTTCGTGCGGCAGCTTCCATTGAGATGATTGAACTTTGGTTTCCACGTCATAACCATAAACCCACGATTCGTCACCAGTTATGACCCTCTGGAGCAAATTTGGGTCGTCGCGGACAGAGTCCAACATCTCATTAGCAATGTTCATGCGATGCTGTTTTTGGTCGCAATTGAGCAATTTTGGTACAAATTTCGCGGCGACCCGTCTCATGCCCAAATCATTGATAAAAATCGAATGGCACGAGCCAATCGATATGTTTAGGTCCTCAGCAACTTCTCTAACGGTGATTCGACGATTGGCCAATATCATTTTCTCCACTTCATTAATTTTTTCGTCTGTTGTTGAAGTGCTCGGGCGTCCGGCACGCTTTTCGTCGTTCACATCTTCTCGGCCTTCTGAGAACATTTTGTACCACCGATAAACGTTGCTTTGGTCCAAGGTAGCTTCTCCGTATGCCACAGTCAATATTCGGAATGCATCCGCGCACTTAATTTCGTTTTTCACACAAAATTTGATACAGGTTCTTTGTTCCATTTTTTTGAATAGGTAAAAATCGAAGACGATCCAAAACACGTGCAAGCAAAGCAGCTGTCAACAATTAAGTGAACATTCAAAATGGCCGAGCTTGTCGACATAAGTGAGAGACATGAGTACCAACATAAAGCCACAAAAAGATCGAAATTCGAATATACGTAACCCGCGAAAATTCAAAATTCGCGATAGTTTTTGAACACACCTCGTATGTTATGTTTAGTCATTTGGTCACTGTATTTTTTACATTTGACTATAATATGTTCCAATGTAACTTGCACTTTACACTTTTCACAGATTAGAGGGTTTGTTCTGTTTAGTATATGTTCATCTGTTAGAAGTGTGTGACCTATTATTCAGTCCTATTCGTAGTCGGGTCAGGATGATTTGGTGTCTTCGTTTGTTGGGGGATGTCCATGGTGTTATGTTTTTTCTTCTGTCTCGTAGTTTGTTTGTTTCTGTTTGGGTCCATTTGTTTTGCCATTTTAATTTAATCTTTCTTTTTATATACGTATTACGTGTTAATAATTCGATATTATGAGTTGTACAAGTAATAATACTGGTTGTAATACAGATTTCAAAACATTTTATTTTAAATAATATTTTTACTCTTGACCCTTTTAAGTTTCTATATAGTCCGTTTGTTAAGAGCGAAATTTTGCCTCCACCCTGCATTTTGTGATGCAAGCAAGCCGTTTGGGTCATATGTCACTGGGACCATACCCTACCGATTAAGAGATGTAGCCACCCGGAAATGCCCCGGAGGCATGTTATTGCGGGTTGTATACATCATTGGCGCAGTTTTCTTAAAGTCGCCGTGGTCCGCAAACGATTGGATCTTCAGACTTACATTTTTCTAATAATAATAACAATGGAAAGGTCTTTGATACTGCAGTGCTAAAAAAATGTTTGGTTACATATAACGTATACATTTTCCTCTTGAATTTAGCACATAGTGTTTATTTGAAGAAATTTTTGGCTTCCTTGGCCGAATGAGCAAGAACGCTACGTCAAACTAGAAAATAACCCGAATAAAAATTGTAGCGCGTTCAAAGAGCTATCGATATAGGGCTTATCGGCGTGTCTGTGACGTTCAGAAGCACACGGACACGGAAGTTTCTAAAGAGACACGTAAGTGAGCCGAGCCGCCCTGTGCAAGATAGACCATTGTTACGTCAATTGGAGTTAGGCGTTTAGTTTATATGTTGCTTGGATAATACTCGACCGATTAAGAAATGTAGCCACCCGGAAAGGTTGCACATGCTCTGTGTATTGAGGGTTGTATACTTCATTGGCGCGTTTTTCTTAAAGTAGCAGTGGTGTGCAAACCATTGGGTCTACAGAGCTGGTTTTATTTTTATATTACTTGTAATGATAAGGTCTTTGATGCTGCCGCGCAAAAAATTGAGTTTGGTTACATATATCGTATTCATGTTTCTCTTGAATTTAGCACATTGTGATTTTTAGGAATACATTTTGACTTCCTTGGCCGATTGCGTAAGAACTCTACGTTATAATGGAAAATAACCCAAATAAAAGTTGTATCGCATTCAAAGAGCTATCGATATAGGGCTCAGCGCCATGTCTGTGGCTATCAGAGGTCAGCCGACATGGAAGTTTCTAAAGAGAGGCGTGGGTGCACAGAGCCGCCCTGTGCGAGAGTGAACATTGATGTGTCAGTTCGAGTAGCCGTTTGGTTCATAGGTAGCTGGGACCAAACCCTACCGATTAAAAGGTGTAGCCATCCGGAAATGCCGCGTATATTGCGGGTTGTATACCTCATTGGCGCGTCTTTTCTTATTAAAGTCGCCGTGGCACGCAAACCATTGGACCTACAGAGCTGATTTTATATATATATATATATATATATATATATATATATATATATATATATATATATATATATATATATATTGTAATGATAAGACCTTTGATGCTTCAGAGCAAAAAATGAAGTTTCATTACTTATAACGTATTCATTTTCCTCTTGAACAGAGCACATTGTGGTTTTTTGGAGAAAATTTTGGCTTCCTTGGCCGATTTCGCAAGAACCCTACGTTATACCGGAAATCAACCCTAATAAAAATTATAGCGCGTTCCAAAAGCTATCGATATAGAGCTCAGAGGCGTGTCTGTGGCTATCAGAGGCCCGCCGACACGGAAGTTTCTAAAGAGTCGAGTACGTGCGCCGAGTTGCCCTACGCGAAAGAGAACATTGTGGCATCAATTAGAGCAAACCGTTTGATTTGCATGTTGGTGGGACCATGCCCTATAATTTATGAGGTGTAGCCACCCGGAAATGCCCCGCAGTCACTGTATATTGCGGGTTATATATCTCATTTGCATGTGTTTTCTTATTAAAATCGCAGTGGTGCGCAAACCATTCGAACTACAGAGCTGATATGTTTTTTGTATAAATTGTGATGAAAGCGTATTTGATGCAGCAGTGCCACAAAGGAGTTTGGTTACATATATCGTATCAATTATCCTCTTAAACAGAGCATTTTTTGGGGTTTTTTGGAGAAAATTTTTGCTTCTTTGGCCGATTTTGCTAGAACGCTACGTTATACAACAGAAGAATACTAATAAAAGTTCAAGCACGTTTGTCTGTGGCTATCAGCGGTCCGCCGACAGGGTAGTTTCTAAATGGACGCATAGTTTCTATCTCGTACAGGGCGGTTTGGCGCACGCACGTGTCCATTTAGAATCTTTCGTGTCTTCGAACCGCTGATAGCCACAGACACGCCGCTAAGCTCTCTATCGATAGCTCTTTAAACGCGCTACAACTTTTATTAGTGTTGTTTTATTGTATAACGCAGCGTTCTAGCAAAATCGACCAAAGTAGCCAAACCCACAAAATGCTCTGTTCAAGAGGATAGTGGATACGATATATGTAACCAAACTCCTTTTTTGCAAATACGCTTTCATTACAATTTATACAAAAAACATATCAGCTCTGTAGGTCGAATGGTTTGCGCACCACTGCGATTTTAATAAGAAAACACGTGCAAATGAGATATATAACCCGCAATATACAGTGACTGCGGGGCATTTCCGGGTGGCTACACCTCATAAATTATAGGGCATGGTCCCACAAACATGCAAATCAAACGGTTTGCTCTAATTGATGCAACAATGTTCTCTTTCGCGTAGGGTAACTCGGCGCACGTACTCGACTCTTTAGAAACTTTCGTGTCGGCGGGCCTCTGATAGCCACAGACACGCCTTTGAGCTCTATATCGATAGCTTTTGGAACGCTCTACAACTTTTATTAGGGTTGTTTTCCGGTATAACGTAGGGTTCTTGCGAAATCGGCCAAGGAAGCCTAAATTTTCTCCAAAAAACCACAATTTGCTCTGTTCAAGAGGAAAATGGATACGTTAAGTAATGAAACTTCATTTTTTGCTCTGCAGCATCAAAGGTCTTATCATTACAATTAATATATATATATAAAATCAGCTCTGTAGGTCCAACGGTTTGCGTACCACGGCGACTTTAATAAGAAAACACGCCAATGAGGTATACAACCCACAATATACAAAGCCTACGCGGTATTTCCGGATGGCTACAGCTTATAATCGGTAGGGTTTGGTCCCAGCTACTTATAAACCAAACGGCTACTCGAACTGACACATCAATGTTCTCTCTCGCGCAGGGCGGCTCTGTGCACCTACGCCTCTCTTTAGAAACTTCCATGTCGGCTGACCTCTGATAGCCACAGACATAGCGCTGAGCCCTATATCGATAGCTCTTTGAATGCGCTACAACTTTTATTTGGGTTATTTTCCGTTATAACGTAGAGTTCTTACGCAATCGGCCAAGGAAGCCAAAATGTACTCCTAAAAATCACAATGTGCTAAATTCAAGAGAAACATGAATACGTTATATGTAACCAAACTCAATTTTTTGCGCGGCAGCATCAAAGACCTTATATTTACAAGTAATATAAAAATAAAACCAGCTCTGAAGACCCAATGGTTTGCACACCACTGCTACTTTAAGAAAAACGCGCCAATGAAGTATACAACCCTCAATACACAGAGCCTGTGCAACCTTTCCGGATGGCTACATTTCTTAATCGGTCGAGTATTGTCCAAGCAACATATAAACTAAACGACTTGCTCCAATTGACGTAACAATGGTCTATCTTGCACAGGGCGGCTCGGCTCACTTACGTGTCTCTTTAGAAACTTCCGTGTCGGTGGGCCTCTGAACGTTACAGACACGCCACTAAGCTCCATATCGATAGCTCTTTGAACGCGCTACAATTTTTATTCGAGTTATTTTCTAGTATGACGTAGTGTTCTTGCGCAATCGGACAAGGAAGCCAAAATTTTCTTCAAAAAAACACAGTGTGCTAAATTCAAGAGGAAAATGTATACGTTATATGTAACCAAATATTTTTTTTGCACTGCAGCATCAACGACCTTTCCATTGTTTTTATTATTAGAAAAATTCAACTCTGAAGATCCAATGGTTTGCGCACCACGGCGACTTTAAGAAAACTGCGCCAATGAGGTATACAACCCGCAATAACTTGTGCCTCCGGGGCATTTCCGGGTGGCTACATCTCTTAATCGGTAGGGTATGGTCCCAGTGACATATGAACCAAACGGCTTGCTTGCATCATAAAATGCAGGGTAAACTCCCTTAACATCCGGACTAATAGCAATCAACCAAGAAACGAACAAAATTTTAAATATAAGGGATGAAGTAGTGAGTAGTGTAACGAACAAACCTAGGGCCCGATTCTTGAAATTTTTCGCATACGTAAGTGGGAGAGATGCGCATGCGAACTGCATATTGGTATTCTTGAAACGAAATCGTGTGGTCGTAAGCGAATATTCCGTGCGCAATTACATCGCATGGGTATGAATAACTTGAAAGTATTATTCGCACACGAAACTGTGTCTGTCACTGTTACTTGTATTTGGTGTATCAGTACTCAGATGAAATCAAATTATGTTTTTATATAATTCCGAGTACGTTTTATGATCTTATAATAACGCCAATTATAAATCTAGAATCTCCATACACTTGAGTATCGGTATAATATTCTACGAATGTGTGCTCGTACATTCATAGAACGATGCAATGGATTGTTAGAAAGGAATTTTAGGTGCCTTTTAACGAGCCTTACATTCCAAATCTGAAATGGTAAGGAAAATTAGAGTATTATTATAACATAACACTTGCATATTAATGTTGCTATATTATGTACGTACATATTGTAAACTAAGAAAAATAATACCTACTATATCAAATATATTATGTATATATAATAAATTTTGAATATTAAAATTACAACACTTATGGCTTATGACAACGTCGTTGGCAACTACGACTGACAGCTTTGGTTGACAGTGACAGTTAGGTACGTTCAATAAGCCAATATCTGAAAATAAATATATAAATTCATTTTCCATATGTTCGCAGACCAAGAAAAGAAATACAACAGGTACACAATTACACAATGTTATATTTGACATCTATATAGCTAGCAAATCGTTCAGCGCATTAAGCAACAAGTCTCGTTTGCTTACCTAGCATTTGCTAGATTTGCTTACTTCATTGAACGCACCTATTTATATGATGAAGCATTCACGTGGTACAAATATTTAGTTTAGATTGGCTGCTAAAAACTACGTTCGCTTGCTTTCGAGAATCGTATGCTTAGGCTTCGGCCGAGTTTCGTTTAGTATTCAAGAATACTACTCGTACGTACAGTACTGTTCGTGCACGAAATTAACCACACGAATTTAGTCGCGTGCGGAAAATTTCGCATGATTTCAAGAATCGGGCCCCTAGTGTGTTATTAGCTATTCAACAACCTTTAATGAAGGTGAAGGTTGTAAATCAAGTTTGAGGCACGAACCGTAGACGGGAATTGTAATTCATTCGAATGAGTTCAATCTATTATATACAAAAAGAATACTTTACTTTATCTACAACAATTCATTAAGAATTTACACTTTTCGGTTATGATAGATTTATAATTTTAACATTTTCAGATAAATGTGACAACATAAATACAATCACCAAAGTCTAACATTAGCGATACGTCATTGTCATAATATATTATGTTTTATACATTTTTGATGAGATTTTATAAATACTCTTTTCAAAATGACGAGTGACAGCCGGGTCGCATATACTTATTATCTAATCGGGTCGTTATCAAGTTGCACCTATAGCTGCAAAAGCAAGGAAACACGTATTACTTTGGACACACATTTCAAGGAGAGTGGCAAAACCAATGTATTTTAAATCGTGATTTGAACTGACAGTTTTTACCTTCCGTCACCTATAGGTAAGGAAGGTATTGTCTTTGGTCAAAAAACTCGATGATGAGTTTTTAATGAATAAGCACGTTTTAGGGTCCCTAGAATACGATTTTACTATTTTTGCGATGATGTCTGTACGTATGTATGTGTGTGTGACGATTTTTTCAGATCGATAACTCCAATACTATCTTTCCTAAAATTATAATTTTTGCGTATTCCTTTTCTTTAAATCCATATGAAGAGCTGATTAGATTTTGGTTATAATTGGTCGACCGGAAGTACCCTAATTTCAAGCTTTTGACAGTTTTTCTTGAAAAAATGCTGTTAAATATCATTTTTTCAAATTTAATGTTATTATAAATAATAATATTTTAATCTCTATGCGATTTAATTACATTTTATACTTCATATTCAATGGATATAGTTAAAAAATTATAAGGAAATTAAATTTCACAAAGCAGCCAGCTGTGCTATAAACATGGAAACATCTACTACATTAAAGGCGATTTCGGGCGACATACCCGTTCACTTCTTCGGATTACTTACGGTTAGTTACGGTATGATATGGTTAATGGTGACGCCAAAAATCGTTGGTTCACTTGTTGACACCGTGCTTGGGGGTTATGTATATTCTACGACATTTAAAACTGTCAAAAATAGTGTCTGACAATTAAAATGCATTAACGGAGAAAGATAGTTTTTTCTATATTTGTCCAAAAAAAGAGTCAACGAAAATAATGTCACCCTGTTTGACATAAGACCACGACTCCGACTGTTTTGACTTTTGACATTTCAAAAAAAGACATGATAAAAAGAGATAGAAATAGTGAACAGAGAACTGACCCGACTCGCAAACCCGTTCAGCTGTGAGCACTGAACCAAACATACCGGGTATGTTGTTCCTAACGCCCGAATGTGTGAACGTACCCGAACGCAACATACCGCAAGCGAACGGTTGTCGCCCGAAATCGCCTTATGAAAATTCTGATTAACAAATGTCAGTGTCAAAGTGCAATTTACATAATCATAATATGTTTGAGTTATAATTTTACTGGAAATATGGAATCATTTGCAAAAAAAAACATTCTATGGGGAATTTGTACAAAATACATAGAACTGACGGAAGGTAATGTGCTGGCCACATCAGATTTTTTGTTATAATTTTAAATTTGATTTACAAGTGAATTACACATAAAATATTGTACAATACACGCCACGTAACTGTTTGACTGCCTCGAGGAGGTGACAGGCTCGCCTATTCGGCTCGCCAGTCAATTCCTCCTTTTAGCAGTAAAAACCGTTTTACCCGGCTAGTAATGTAAAATACTATACTATACTACGTAAATTAGTTATTTAAGAATTTTTACAAAAATGTATCAAGAACCATTTCGAATCAATTATTCATTCATTTCATAACGTAAGTTCAACTTTTTAAAATGAAATTAGGTAAGAGTTTTACTATGCTTACAAGTTTGTAATTGGATAACGTAAACTATATTCACCAGTCTAATAATAGCAATAAGTTTCTATTAACGATAAAAATTGAGCGAAAGAACGTAAGTACTTTTAACAAATGAATGAACTGTTGTGTATGAACGCGCCCTAAAAAAATATGTTTTCTGAACTCACTCGCTCTTCAAGCAGAACGCAGAACGGACATGCGCAACGTCTCCTCTACGCATAAACGGTTGAGTTCAAGTATTGTAAGCCATTCATGTTCTTTTTGTTACTTTAATATTAGAAATAAACTATATTAAAATACATAGTGTTGTGTAAAGACTTAATAAGTGGTGTCAGAAGATGGAAGTACCTCAGGAACTGTTAGAATGTGACCATTAACGCAACCGAAACCACCGGCATTTTCAATGAATGAATACCGATCTACTGATGGAACAACCATTGAAGATTATTTCAAACGTTTCGACTGGGTACTCCAGCTAAGTAAAATCCCTGAGAATCAATATGCTAGTTACGTTCGAGTTCATATAGGTTCTGAATTGAATAATGCTTTAAATTTTTTAGTTACTCCACGCAAACCAGAAGAGCTCACGTACGACGAGATGCAGGAAAAACTTAAAAATCATTTCGATTTCGCAAAAAACAAATTTTCAGAAGTACGACGCCTGTACAGCAACACAGAAACGTGATAACGAGCACGGTGTACATCGCCCATGTAACGGGTGTGGAGGAAAACAGGCATAGTCAGTGTAAATTCCTAGAAGCAAAATGTCATAAATGTGGCAAAAAGCGCCATATCGCCAAAGTTTGTGGGTCAATGAAGCCACAAACTACAAGTCACAGACGTACCACAGCCAGCTGAAAGAGTGGATGTAGTCGAGAATTTCAGCAAGATACACGAGGTCAACGCAGTCAAACCAATGTACAAACAAATTCTCAGGGTACAAGTCGATGGTTGTAACCTAGACATGGAACTCGATACTGCACCATGTGGTATCATTAGTGGTAAAACATTACGAACAATTAAACCAAAGTTCACGTTACAAAAAACTTACAGACAATTCGTAAGTTATACAGGCCACCGTATAAACTGTATCGGCCGACTTCAAGTTAACGCCACCGTCGGCGAGACAACACGAAACGTAAATCTCTACGTCGTTGATGGAGATTTTGTTACGTTATTTGGACGTGAATGGATTACAGAGTTCATTCATGAAGATAAGTTTCAGGAACTCTTCGGTAACTCGCAGCAGATTCACGCACTAACAACCGCTATGCCGCAACTTACAGAAGGACAAACAAGACAACTCGATCATTTGTTAATGAAATATGAAGACATATTCAGCGATATAGCCGGTAAACTTACTGAGCCACCCGCTACGGTACATTTTAAGCTAGATGCTACAACTGTATTCGCACGTGCACGCGAAGTACTTTTTGCTCTACGTAACGCATTTGCAAAAGAAATTGATTCGAAAATTGTATCACGATTTTATGAACGAGTTGAGCATTCAGAACGGGCTTCAACGACCCATATCGTCGCGAAGAAAGATGGTAAATTGCGCATCACCGGCAACTACAAACCGACCTACACTCAAGAATGATCATTGATGAACACCCGATTCCGATATCTGAACACCTGTTCAATCGTATAAAAGGGGCTACACTCTTTTGTCACCTGGACATAACGGACGCCTACACACATCTGCCAGTGGACGAAGAATTTCGTCACGCACTAACGTTGAATACTCCAGCGCATGGACTGGTGCGACCAATGCGCGCAGTGTATGGTGCTGCAAACATATTTGGCAGAGACGAATGGAAACAATGCTACAAGACCTTCCAAATGTTTTTAATTTCTTTGATGATATTTTTGTCTTTGCATATAATTTCGACAATTTGCTTACAGCTCTGGACCAAGCGCTGGAACGATTGAATTCCCATGGTCTTTGATTAAATCGAGCGAAATGCGTCTTCGATACACCAGCTATCGAATTCTTGGGTCACAAAATAGACGCACAGGGTGTACACAAGTCGGACAAGCATATAGCAGCAGTTCGTGAAGCACCGAAACTCACCGAAACACATCAGGAGCTACAGTTATTTTTGGGAAAAGCAACCTATTACAACTCATTCATACCAGATCTCTCCCCCAGAGACCGCCCGCTCCGAGATATGCTGCTCATTGAACCATTCGAATGGACACCAGCTGCTGAAGCAGCGTACCTAGATATCAAGAATGTCTTGATCTCACCTCCAGTGCTAATGCCATACGACCCATCGTTGCCTCTACTACTGGCAACAGACGCTAGCAAAACAGGCTTGGGAGCCGTTTTGTCACACCGACTGAAAAACGGAGAGGAACATCCAATCGCTTACGCCAACCACACAATGACTTCCACCGAACAACGTTACCCGCAAATAGATAAAGAAGCACTAGCTATAGTTTGGGCAGTACAAAAATTCATTAACTACTTGTACGGTCGACACTTCACACTGATCACGGACCATAAATCGTTAACGCAAATACTGCATCCAGAAAAATCATTGCCAGTGCTCTGCATCAGTCGCATGGTAAATTACGCTGATTACCTTTCAAATTTCAACTATGATGTATTTAAGCCAACCAAATTAAATACGAACTCTGACTATTGCTCTCGTGCAGCGGTACCTACAACAGTCGACGTCATGTACGAGCAAACGTCCGAAGAAAAAAATGTACGAGCAAACGTCCGAAGAAAAAAAATGTACGAACAAACGTCCGAAGAAAAAAAAAGGTATCAGAATATGATGAATTTAATCAGTTTACTTTGTGCCAGATCAAGCAACCACCGGTTCAAGCCGAGAACATTGCCCGTGAAACACGAAAAAATCCACACTTTGTAAAATCATCCAACTCTTGGAGACAGGTCAGGATCTTACCCGCCATGGCTACAAATCACCTGAAGCACATTACTCTTTGACCTCCAATTGCCTATTACTGGAACACAGAGTCGTCATTCCACCTACTCTCCAGCAACCGATCCTCAACGATCTACGTGCAGCACATTTAGGCATTGTAAAGATGAAAAGCATGGCACGGTCTTTTAATTTTAGTCAGGTATTGACGCATACATTCATCGCAGTCATCACTGGGAATACCCCAAGAGTCCCTGGGAATGCACATACATAGATTACGCAGGTCCATCGCTGGAAAGATGTTACTCATTATCGTTGACGCCTATAGTAAATGGCTTGAAATTAAAGTCACCAGTTCGATAACAACTTCAGCAACAATTGCAATCCTTGATGAACTGTTCGCAGTCTATGGTGTTCCGGTCACTATAGTCTCCGATAATGGCACTCTGTTCACTTCGGCTGAATTCAAGAACTTCCTACAAATGAGTGGAGAAAAATACCAAAAACTCATCGCGCCATACCACCCTTCAACGAATGGGCAAGCAGAACGTTACGTCCAGACGGTCAAGGACGCACTGCAAGCAATGGGGACCACGCAGGGATCATTGCAACAGAACGAGTTCTTCGGACAATACCGTAAGGCTCCTCATGCAGCCACTGCTTTGCCACCTTCACAACTCTTCTTGGGTCGAAATCTACGCACTCGTTTAGATCTTACCAGACCCGACGACATACAGACGAAGATCACCGAGAAGCAACGTACCAAATTCACTTCCTCATTCCGTAACTTTAAACCGGCGCAATCAGTCTATTTTCTTTCAAGTAACCATCGCTTGAATAAATGGATTCCAGGAACGATCGTCACTCGACTTGGAGATCTTCATTACGAAATACACTATTTCGGTAAATGTTTCAAGCGACATGTCGACCAGATCCGAGCACACTAAGACAACGAAGATTAACCTACCGAGACTAAATCCCCCGGTTCAACATGGCGAAGCTGAACCACGTAGAAGAATCCGATTCCACAGAGGTAGTTCAACACCTGTAGCCGTACCACCTGCAAACGTCCAAAGTCCACCGCAGCGACGACCTACAACGCCGCCAACACCAGTGCAACAGCCGCCACAACAAACCCTATAAGTTATTCAGCACACGATACGGGAAAGAGATAAGGCGGTAGGGTGCTTGCGAGCAGTGGCGGATTTAAGGAAAGGGCCTAGGGCGCAAAGTATTTCTGGGGCCCAGGCCTATTTTTAATTATCTTGTTTAATTGATTTATATAATATGTTAACGAAAAATTCATTTTTCATTGAGCAATGAAAGGAGTAAGATTGAACAATACTCGTCGTTAGAAATAATATTCTTTAAGTTTTTGATTTACAAAATGTTTTCAGAAATTTAATAGTGCCTATTTGGTTTTTAACATTTACCGGATTACTGCCCCCAATAGGGATGCATTAGGACCAGCAGGGCTTTGAGGTTTGGCTTGTTTCGGTCAGATAAAAAAATCGGCAGCCAAACTTGAAGTTAGGCTCGAAAATACATAACCAGGAAGGCAGGCCAGGCTCGAAAATTGATTCGAAATCGGACCCGGCTGCAGTAACTGTTTTCTTTTTAAATAGGTCCGACTCTATGATCGCCTCGAAATACATACATACATACATACATACATACATACATACATACATACATACATACATACATACATACATACATACATACATACATACATACATACATACATACATACATACATACATACATACATACATACATACATACATACATACATACATACATACATACATACATACATACATACATACATACATACATACATACATACATACATACATACATACATACATACATACATACATACATACATACATACATACATACATACATACATACATACATACATACATACATACATACATACATACATACATACATACATACATACATACATACATACATACATACATACATACATACATACATACATACATACATACATACATACATACATACATACATACATACATACATACATACATACATACATACATACATACATACATACATACATACATACATACATACATACATACATACATACATACATACATACATACATACATACATACATACATACATACATACATACATACATACATACATACATACATACATACATACATACATACATACATACATACATACATACATACATACATACATACATACATACATACATACATACATACATACATACATACATACATACATACATACATACATACATACATACATACATACATACATACATACATACATACATACATACATACATACATACATACATACATACATACATACATACATACATACATACATACATACATACATACATACATACATACATACATACATACATACATACATACATACATACATACATACATACATACATACATACATACATACATACATACATACATACATACATACATACATACATACATACATACATACATACATACATACATACATACATACATACATACATACATACATACATACATACATACATACATACATACATACATACATACATACATACATACATACATACATACATACATACATACATACAATCACGGTGAAAATAGTAAAATCGTATTCTAGGGACCCTAAAACATGCATATTCATTTAATCATCGAATTTTTTGATTAAAGACAAATCTTCCTTACCTAAAGGTGACAGGAAGGTAAAAACAAGCAGAATCATTCATAGCCTACCTACTTCGTAAATTTTATTAATACTTTCTTATCCGTAATCCGTAGAATATTTAAAAAATACAGTCGGAAAGTAAAGTACACTGTTATTCTCAGGCAATATTGTCCTTATAACATCCTTGATACGTTCATTACTATAAAATTTACATTTTAAGCTATATCTAGTGACCTGGGCATTTTTTTTTTTTTTTCTAATGAGGGAGCCACTAATATCTTTCATGCGATATTTTTCTCTTATTCGACGAATAAGCTATTCGAAGATTTATTTGATGTTTGTGAAACCCGACATTAGATATTTTACTGGTAACTTTATACGGTAATAGCGCTACAACACGAATGGCGATAATTTGTACTATACGGTCAAACAGTAGAAGTTTCATGAACTGTGATAGTATGATTATTTAAAGAAAAATGATTTTAAACAAAAATGATATACCAGATCGTACATTCAAACATGAAGAACTTACAATATTGTAATTTAAAAAATCTGATGTGGCCAGCATATAACCTCCCGTCAATTACATGTTTAAAATAGCAATGAGCTTTAAGTAAAGTATCACTTCCGATTGGTCGTTTTTAAACAAAATCTGATTTGTTGTTCCAATAAATAGAAAAATCTGTAATACGAAATTTTGGATTATATTTTATTGTTTTTCCTCGAAAATCTGTTAAGAGCTCCAAATTAAGTACCACTTCCGGTTTATCATATAAGTATAGTCAAAATCTAATATGTTGATTTAAATTATACACGAGTTTTAAATACCAAATTTGATAAGTTTTGGATCATGTTTTAATATATTTTTTCATATATAATATCATAAGCAGTAAATTTTTGCCGGAAAAAATTTCAGATTGTTACGAGAGCCGGTTGCCTAGTAATTTATTGAGTGGCATTGACAAAAAAAAAATCAGAAGTTGTCAAACAAGTGATTTTTGATCAGTGTCACCAGATAAATTGGCAACAGGCTCGAGTAAAGCAAGGGGAAAATTGTTAGGAAAAGTAACGCCGTACTTGTTGATTGATAAAATAAATAATGGATTTCTCGGCGGTGATTGGCAGGAATTATATTAATAACCCATTTAGTTGTTAATTTTATTTAAAATTCCAATATTTCGTTACTAATTTTGTAACTTCATCAGGGAATACTAAAATGTACATTAATTTTGTATAACTTGTTTGTTACATGTTGAAGTTTTTTAATACTTACAAATATGTTTAACAGTTTTAAATTGGAAAATAATAGGACGTAGAAACATCTATCTTCATTAAATTTTTGTTATAAACATGTTATTTTTTAAATTTGGAAAAGTTTTTAGTTACATATTACAGTTTAAACTAAACACTTTAAAAGTTATTTTACTAATTTTGTTGTTTGATTAAAGAAAAATGATTTTTAAAATTTTGAAACACATGTCGGCCGAAACGTGGAAAAAGTTTTTATTTTCTAGAATTAACTTGTAAGGTTAAGATCTGGGCGCAGCACGAAGAAGATGCTAGCGCGGCAAACCACCCAAAATGCGGTAAATATGAATACAAAAAGTTGAATGGAGTACTTTAGTTTTTTTTTTGGTATTAAAAATTACTTAATAAATACGCATAAATAGCACTTAAATTCCGTGTATCGGTTTTATAGTTTACGGTGTTATTAGTGGTAATGTGACACATTTCTAAGAATAATCTTTTTTTGTAATCATTTTCAAATTCAAGGATGGTAGTTTCATCGTAATTTACAAAATGTTGTGTCTCTTGTACATGAGCTATTAAAGCGCAAATATTATTAGCGTTAACTATTTTCTCTCCTTGTTTATGCTGAAACAACCGAATGCTTAACTTTTGTGTGGTTTGACCAATATAACTCCTATAACAACCGCCGCACGGGATTTATAAATTAAATTTGACTGGTTTGTGATGTCAGTTTTATCTTTAATATTAGAATATAATTTACCGACAGTTTTCAAATTTTTTGTAGCGAAAATTAAATGTTTGTCGTCTTTAAACAATTGTATCAAGTCATTAGTTAAATGCGGAATGTTAGGAAAAGATATACATTGTTTGCGCTCAGTGTTAGCGTCAACGTGCAACAAGTTTCGTGAGTTGGTGTTATATAATAATCTTTTTAGTAGTGGTTTAGGGTAGGCATTCTCGATCAGTATGTTCTCCAAACGTTCGAGAGCTGGATTCTGCAGCGTTTGATGACAGATTTGTTTAATTCTGTTTTTTAGGCCTAATACAAGGTTAATTTTGGTTTTATGTGTGTGGTCTGAGTGATAATTTAGATATTTTCCTGACGATGTCGGCTTTTGATACCAATCCAATATAACGGTTTGGTTATCTTGTCTAATAACCTTGGTGTCCAAAAATGGAACACTATTTTGTGATTCTTTTTCGACGGTAAATTGTATATTGTCGTTGACGCTGTTAAATATTTGCAACGGTGTCTCTATTTTATCACTTGGCACAGCACATATTATATCGTCTACATATTTATAAATGAAAGGAAATTCAAAAGGAAGTTGGGGAACACACTGATCAAGAATCCAATCCATCACGTACCTACTAATAACTGGACTGATAATACTGCCCATTGGACAACCAAATATTTGTTGGTATTGTTGCCCATTATAAACGAAAAAAGTGTTATTAAAGATGAAGCTAATTATATCAATAAAAACATTTTTAGGAATGGTAGTATGATGACTTATCATTTCCCATTTTTCTTCTATTACAGTGACTGTTACAAATATTCCGCTCGAATTAACAGTACGTGATGGATTGGATTCTTGTGCCCATATTCATAAAACTATTGACTAACGCTTCGTTTGTAGATGAATCGTTTGCAAAACGATTCGTTAAGTTTTAACAATAAATTCATAAACGAAATTGTTTATTTTTAACGAACCGTTTCTTAACAACTGTGTTAAAAATAATTAGTTACATTTATAGTAACATTTGTAATTTGACAATTGAAATTACAACTTCAGTTTATTCATTTTGACACATTTAATTGACATATGTCACAATGAACGAGAAAAAGAGAAGTAAGAATTTTACAGAAGCTGAAATTTCGCTCTTTCTGGATGTATTTGAGAAATACATCCATATCATTGAAAACAAAAAAACTGATGGGACGATTGTTAAAGAAAAAATGGGTGCATGGGAGAAAATAGCTACAGAATTAAATGCGATAAATGTGAATGGTACGCGAACTGTGCAACAACTAAAAACATTTTATGACAATTATAAAAGAAAAATTAGAAAAGACAATGCCAGCGATAGAGTAATATTAAAAATTATGCTTGATTTTGTAGATGCAATTAATTAATACTTAATTTTAGGCACAAATGTATTTAACTGGGGGAGGGACATTCACGAAATTAATAGATCCAAATGCTGAGAGGTTCATTAATGCAATAAAGCCTCAATTCAAGCCCGATACTAATTTATTTGATAGTGCGTCTCATTATCATGCTAGAGAAAATAAAATTTCTTCGATACCAGATAATTCCGAAACACCCCCGATAGTAGTAGGAAATATTTCTGATAACATTAACACCTCTACATTTATTTTAACACCAGTGGACCAACAGAATAATGATTCAATACCTATCGAATCAGTACAAAATTATTGTTCATCAGCAAAAAATCAAAACTACAATAAAAATCGACAAACTAAAAAAGGGAATACAAACAAAGAGGTACATAAAACTGAAACGCCCCCGATACTAGTAGAAAATATTTCTGATAACATTAACACATCTACATTTATTTTAACACCAGTGGACCAACAGAATAATGATTCAATACCTGTCGAACCAGTACAAAATTATTCTTCATCAGCAAAAAACCAAAATTATAATAAAAATCGACAGTCTAAAAAAGGAAATACAAGCAAAGAGGTATATAAAACTCTAACTGATTTGGGCAACATTAGGAAAGACAAGCAAAATTATGAAGTTGATTTTTTAAAAAATAAATTAGAATTGCAACGGATGGAGATGAAAAGAAAGGCAGAGGTGTATGAAGAAGAAAAATAGTTATTTTTTTAGAACGCAAAAGGAAACTCAATGACATTAAAATTCAAGAATTATTAATAGAGAAACACACATTAGAAATAGAAAAACTTAAAAATAATAATTAATTAACAAATACTTCAATAATTAAAATGTGAATTTATAAATAAAGTTCTAAAGTTATGGGCATTATGGTCTCTAATTTCCACAACATCTATGTCAGGCACTACTTCTTCTCCATCCATTTCTTCCCCTAGTGGAATGTCATCTTTTAAATCTATGCATAAATTATGCAGAACTGCTGTTGCCATAATTGTGTGCAAAACTGTTTGTGATTTAATTCGCATCCCAACAGATAAGCAGGCAAAACGTCTTTTCCAAACACCGAAAGCACCTTCAACAGTTTTTCGTGTCTGTATGTGAGCACTATTATTGGGATTTTCAAGTATCAAGAGATGGCGCTGATCGCATTAAACATTGGTACACTTTTTGTTGACGTGTGTCAACGTAGCATTTCTGTCAATTGTATTCCTTTAGTTTTCGTATTATTTTCTCATTTATTAGTATTTTTTATTTATAATTCAAGTATGTATAATAGAGTTTTTGTAGTCATATAGTTGTAGTTTCATGTAAATGTCAAATGTGTACCACTGTTTGCAGTTCTAATATTTGCCGCTAGTTAGTGTTTTCTTATTTGAAAATCCCAATACCGTATTTCAGCTCGAGTCACAGGGTTTTGCAAAGGGGTTAACAAGTAAGTTTTTAAAGCGTATCCAGCATCACCCAAAAGAATTGTATTTGGATACATTCCCCTTTCAAAATTTAATCTGAGCGGCGAATCAAAAAAATTGTAGAGTCATGTACACTACCTGGCCATCGTGCTATAATATCCATAAATTTTAAATTAGCGTCACATACGCATTGGACATTGTACGAAAAATATCCCTTTCTATTTCGGTATAATTCCGCGTTGGGGCCGCCTGGGGATTCAATTCGAATGTGTGTGCAATCTATAGCGCCCAAAATATTAGGAAAACTGCGAATTTTGTAAAAATCTCTTTTTATGTTCCTTCTTCCATTTTCTTCTTGCGGAATTTTAATGTATCGGTTACTCATTTCGGCAATTGCACGAGTTGTATCGCGTACTATACGCGACACAGATGGTTGAGAAATATTTATATGGTCTGCCAACACTTGCTGAAATGAGCCGGTTGCATAAAATCGCAAAGTAATTAGCAACTGATTAATAACGGATACTGGATAATTTCTTTTTGTTGGTTTCTCGAGAACTGGAGCTAACATATCCCCTAAGACAAGTACAGAATTTTTCTCCAGACGATAGCGCAATTTAAATTCAACATCATCATACTTGTCGAACAAATATTCTCGTTGCCGAAAAAATCTTGCACGTGGCATTATTTGTAGTGCATATTCAATAAATTCTTCATCGGAATCGTCTGACGAACTTGTTGACATTTTCTAAATTTATTTTCAAAAATTATACTACAGTACTACTTGTAGGTATGCAATGTACGTACCTTGCCAATGAAACAAATATAAAATAAATAAGAATACTTTTTAAATGAAGCAAAAAATGAACTATTTTTAAATAAGGAAATTTATTTAATTCAAATATTGACATCTATCATTACTTCAAATGATTCGTTAAGTATTTATAGTATATTCCGTAACTTAACCGCGGTGACCAAGGTTCTGGTTATGCGTTCCGTAATGTAACCAAAACATAATTTCAGGATCGCGGTTCAATTTCGGAATGTGGTTCCTGAAAGTTTTGGTTACTTTTTCTTGACCACGACGACCACAATTTTTTTGTGGTTGTTGTGGTCATATTCTTATTTCTTTTAATATAATAAATAATAATATTGTATAAACATATAATTACTATACACTATATACTGATATGTATAATATTTACGTTAGTATAGGGATAGACAAAAGATATGTTGTCACCAGTGTTGTGACTGATCCAGATCATTTGATTTAAATAACTGATCTAGTTCATTTAGTATGGTTTTTGATCTTATCTAGATCCTTTTATGTATTCAGATCTTGATCTGGATTTAGATCTAAAAACTAGGATCTATGATCTTAAAAAAAGATCAAATATACGAGAAAATCCAAGAAGAAATTAAATACTTGTTCGTTGTAATTTATTTAACTAAATAAAAAAATTCAATGGCTTAATGATTGTCTGCCAATTTAATATGGCCTGTATTAATTACATTTTAACAATTCTAATGTTTAAAATGATTATTTTTGTTTGTTTCCACTTTATTCATTAAATTAGTCCTAATAAAACTAAGTAGTTATGTATCTATCTAATTTTTCTTCCCGTGTCTTAGGCATAAGGCTAGGTATATTCTTTGTAATTAATTTACTTCTTGTATTCCTATTTAATTAATAAGAAATAAAAAGCATTTGAAAATTGTTACTGATCTTTTTTATGATCTAAGAAAAACAGATCCCAAATTTCTGACCTGATCTGAAGAAAAAAATCCGATCGCAGGAATTGACCTATGATCTGATCCAGAACATATTAATTGTAAAGATCTTGATCTTGATCTAGATCCTTTATAAATTGATCTATCACAACACTGGTTGTCACTTATTTCTAATGATGCGGTGGTTCCCTGCTTTACCGACACAAATTAACCAAGATGTTCCGAATCACAACCACTTTTCAGTGACCATAACCTGACCACTTGAACCATAACCACGGTCGTGGTTAAGTTACGGAATATACTATTAATTTGTCAAAATCGGGGCGTTAATTTAACAAACTTTAGTTAACATTTTGACGACGCGTTAACGTTAACGACTGTTTATGAATAAAGTATTTACAAGTTAACGAATCGTTTACCAGGTAACGAATCATTAAGTGATTAACGAAGTGTTATGAATACGGGCATTGATCAGTGTGTTCCCCAACTTCCTTTTGAATTTCCTTTCATTTATAAATCTGTAGACGATATAATATGTGCTGTGCCAAGTGATAAAATAGAGACAACGTTGCAAATATTTAACAGCGTCAACGACAATATACAATTTACCGTCGAAAAAGAATCACAAAATAGTGTTCCATTTTTGGACACCAAGGTGATTAGACAAGATAACCAAACCGTTATATTGGATTGGTATCAAAAGCCGACATCGTCAGGAAAATATCTAAATTATCACTCAGACCACACACATAAAACCAAAATTAACCTTGTATTAGGCCTAAAAAACAGAATTAAACAAATCTGTCATCAAACGCTGCAGAATCCAGCTCTCGAACGTTTGGAGAACATACTGATCGAGAATGCCTACCCTAAACCACTACTAAAAAGATTATTATATAACACCAACTCACGAAACTTGTTGCACGTTGACGCTAACACTGAGCGCAAACAATGTATATCTTTTCCTAACATTCCGCATTTAACTAATGACTTGATACAATTGTTTAAAGACGACAAACATTTAATTTTCGCTACAAAAAATTTGAAAACTGTCGGTAAATTATATTCTAATATTAAAGATAAAACTGACATCACAAACCAGTCAAATTTAATTTATAAAATCCCGTGCGGCAGTTGTTATGGAGTTATATTGGTCAAACCACACAAAAGTTAAGCATTCGGTTGTCTCAGCACAAACAAGGAGAGAAAAGAGTTAGCGCTAACAATATTTGCGCTTTAGCAGCTCATGTACAAGAGACACAACATTTTGTAAATTACGATGAAACTATCATCCTTGAATTTGAAAATGATCACAAAAAAAGATTATTCTTAGAAATGTGTCACATTACCACTAATAACACGGTAAACTATAAAACTGATACACAGAATTTAAGTGCTATTTATGCGTATTTATTAAGTAATTTCTAATACCAAAAAAAACTAAAGTACTCCATTCAACTTTTTGTATTCATATTTACCGCATTTTGGGTGGTTTGCCGCGCTAGCTCTGTTCTCTTCTTCTTCGTGCTGCGCCTAGATCTTAACCTTACAAGTTAGTTCTAGAAAATAAAAACTTTTTCCACGTTTCGGCCGACATGTTTCAAAATTTTAAAAATCATTTTTCTTTAATCAAACAACAAAATTAGTAAAATAACTGTTAAAGTGTTTAGTTTAAACTGTAATATGTAACTAAAAACTTTTCCAAATTTAAAAAATAACATGTTTATAACAAAAATTTAATGAAGATAGATGTTTCTACGTCCTATTATTTTCCAATTTAAAACTGTTAAACATATTTGTAAGTATTAAAAAACTTCAACATGTAACAAACAAGTTATACAAAATTAATGTACATTTTAGTATTCCCTGATGAAGTTACAAAATTAGTAACGAAATATTGGAATTTTAAATAAAATTAACAACTAAATGGGTTATTAATATAATTCCTGCCAATCACCGCCAAGAAATCCATTATTTATTTTATCAAATGGGAAAATTTTTCCAGGATAAAATTTAACCACGAATGGTATTCGGATGACTATTTCCAAAATAAAAATTGTAATCATTTATATAATTTCAGTTTGCTTTTTCAACGTTTTAAATAGGTTCCTGTCCGAATCAAGTCGTTTTTAATAAAAACTGATAACACTGAAAATATACACACTTTCACAGGTATGTAAACAATATGTTTCTAAAACGTCAAAAAATTTTCGCTTATCAAAACTCACTTACTTGTAATAGACCGGGGGCTAGTGCTACGTGAAAAATGTTTCATGGTATTCCAAATACTAACCCTTGGTGCTTACTTTAAATACCCTGGAGAACGATTTGCTGTCTTCCCCGGAAAAAAAGACGATCTACCCAGCTGTGGGTCAAGACCCAAAAATGTTCAAAAAAATGACTTTTTAGAATCTAGGTATTCTGTATGGGACTTGCATAAAATGAAATTAAGTATATGTAAATGTTAGCCGATAATCAATGCCAGACATTTTCAAACGTTACGGGGGGCGGTAAATCCTTTTATTGCTGTGCATTTTATCTAACACAAATTGTTCATGCCATTCCATCCGGGCTTTAGTCAACTGACAATTTTTACCATACAAGACACAAAAAAATTATGGCCAAACACCCTACTTGTATATAAAGGTCACAGCACCCTTGCGATTTCGTCGGCCACTTACAGTTGGGAGTATATGATAACAAACTGTCTGGGACTAGCTTTATTTTATTAATTACCATTAAAGAAAATAAGAAAAATTGATCCCGGACAATTTTATTGGTTATTGGCTACTCCCAGACATTTAAAAAAATCACCCCATTGCGAAAATCTTCTTTTTTACTTCCTTGTACAAAGTAAAGGAAATATTGTAATCCCGAAAAATTTCGGTTTTCCGATTTCAACGGAAATATCCATTTTGACCATCCCTGAATCCATTTTGACTAATTTCGTCGTGACGTCTGTACGTACGTATTTGGCATAACTCAAAAACGGTAAGCCGTAGAAAGTTGAAATTTTGTATTTAGGACTGCTATAACATCCAGTTGTGCACCTCCCTTTTTGATCATTACATAATTACCAAAAATGGTACTTTATTTGAAGCCTATAATAGATTTTAATGAAAAAATATTTTAAAATATAATCCAAAACAAATTTGGTATATAAGACTTTTATGTCAATTGGAATAACATAGTAGATTTTGGTTAAAACAGGCTAACCGGAAGTGATATATTACCTGAAGATGTTAACAGTTTTTCTTGAATAAAATGGTTTCACTTTGATTTTAGGAATAAATGCTTCTAGAGAATTGAATTCTGCGTCTAGCACATCAAGTATTATTAAATTAGCCCTTTATATAAGCGAGATATGTAAATTTAAAACGTATACTTTTTGGTTTTTATTATGAAGCTTGCTATGGATTAGGACGTCAAATACGTGCAATTTTATAATTGGGTCTATACTTCATATTCGTCTTGCGTACAAGGAAGTCGTGTGGTGTGCACATCAGATTTTTTATTGTAATATTCTCTACTTATGGCGGGGTCATAACTTTCGCGGCAAAACTTTAATAATGATTAATTTAGGTGTTATTAGACGAAATTTCAAGAAAAAAAAATATGGTATTTCTAATTTTTAAATTCTTAATAACATACAAAAAGTTGGAATTCAAATAACTCCAAAAGTTTAAAAATTAATTTTAAGAGGATAATAAATAAATAAATAATTGTTCCTCTTCCATTTTTATTCGTATATCATTTTGTTTTAAAATAACATATAAAAATTGAACTAATTACAGTTTTGTGTAGTTTCGGAGTAGGTACCTACTTTACCTACTATAGCTTTTCTGCTTTATATGAAGGTAAATAATCATAATTCAAAGTTTTGAACGTAAATTAGCTATGAAACCACACTTATATTCAATAGTAGATTACAAAGTTGTAAAATTTCGTATAATTTATGACTAAAACTGCTATGAAATACTCGTAAGTGCCAGATGATATGATAGGGGTGCATGGTGCAATGTTGTTTTAAACATTATTTACATATACAGTATTCGGTATAACAATATATTCATTCCATGTAATTTGCAATAAATATTTAAATAAAACTGGTTCCAGACAGAATACCATAATAAAGATGGCATCACTGTAAATGGTGCAACTTTAAACTCTTCCGATACCCCCAATATAAAACATATATGTATGGTATTTTTGAATTATTATTTCAAATGGTAATTATAAGTTGCCCCTGAAATATGAAGCGGTATACCATCAAGCACCGCCCCCACTTTAAGCGGCCGACGAAATCGCAAGGGTGCTGTGACCCTTATATACAAGTAGGGTGTCTGGCCATAATTTTTTTGTGTCTTGTAGGGTAAAAATTGTCAGTTGACTAAAACCCGAATGGAATGGCATGAACAATTTGTGTTAGATAAAATGCACAGCAATAAAAGGCTTTACCGCCCCCCGTAACGTTTGAAAATGTCTGGCATTGATTATCGGCTAACATTTACATATACTTAATTTCATTTTATGCAAGTCCCATACAGAATACCTACATTCTAAAATGTCATTTTTTTGAACATTTTTGGGTCATGACCCGCAGCTGGGTAGATCGTTTTTTCCCGGGAAGACAGCAAATCGTTCTCCATGGTATTTAAAGTAAGCACCAAGGGTCAGTATTTGGAATACCATGATACATTTTTCACGTAGCACTAGCCCCCGGTCTATAAAAATACGACATTTTATTGGATTAAAGAATGCGAGAAAATTTTTATGGCGGTGTTTTGTCGAAATGAAACTTGGTAGCTAGGTAGAATCCTGAATTTGGATTGGTTTATATATTTATGAGTGAAATAGTCAAGAAAATCTGTTTATAGCATTCTGTAAAGTACCACTTCCGGTTTATCAATCTTAGAAAAAAAATTAATATGTCGTTCTCATTAATATAAAAATCTTAAATACTAAATTTGAAAAGTTCTGGATTGTATCAATATATTTTTCACAAATATATGTTCGGAGCTTCAAATAAAGTATCACTTTCTCAATTTTAGAACAAATCTAATATATCCTTCTTATTAATATAAAAGTTTTAAATGCCAAATTAGAAAAATTTTGATATATAACAAAATATTTTTCACGAAAATCTGTTCAGAGCTTCAAGTAAAATATTATTTCCGGTTTATTAATTTTAGAAAAAATCTAATATGTCGTTCTCATTAATTTAAAAATTTTAAATACCAAATTTGAAAAGTTTTGGAATATATCATCATAACATATTTTTCACGAAAATCTGTTCAGAGCAAACACTTGAGTAAAGTATCACTTTCGGTTTATCAATTTTAGCCAAAATCTAATATGTTGTTCCCTTTCATATAAAAGTCTTAAATACTGAATTTAAAATGTTTTTGAATATATCATAATATATTTTTCACGAAAATCTGTTCAGAGCTTTAAGTAAACTATCACTTCCGGTTTATTAACTTTAGCCAAAATCTAATATGTTATTTCCCTTGATATGAAAGTCTTAAATACTAGAATTGAGAAGTTTTGAATTATATTTTAATACAATTTTTTAATAAAAATTGCTATGGGCTTCGAGTGAAGTATCACTTCCGGTCGTCCAATGTTACCCAAAATCTAATCAATTCTTTATATGAATGTAGAAACCTTAAATACGGAAAATAGAAATTTTCGGAAGTTTGCTGTAAGAGTTATCGTGGACGAAAAAATCGTCACACACACACAAACAGACATCATCGTAAAAAATAGTAAAAACGTGTTGTGGGGACCCTAATTCGTGCTTATTTACTGAAAACTCACCATCGAATTTTTGGCACGATTACATTACCTCCCTTACCTACGGTATGACGGGAGGAAAAAGTGGCTTGACTGTCAGGATATAAGAAAAACAGGTAGAAAGAGTGAATTGATTGTGAAGTTAATTTTCAAATGTTAAAGCTTTTACCAGTTATTATTGTAAAATTTTGTATTTTAAGTGTAACAACTTTGTCAGAGCAGAATGAATAAATTATATAATCGTATATACCGCGTGAATACTTGAAACCCGAAGATAGCCCGTTAAGGTAAGATAAAATATTTATTCAAGTTATTTCCAAATTTAACGGAATAGAAAAAGTACAGTATTATAATCAGGATTATGAACATTATTCACTCGGATGATTTGCATCACAATTCACGAGCGGTGAATCGTGAATAATGACTACCATATAAATACTACTACTAATATAATAATATACCTACTATTGAAAAGATCGTTATTTTGTCCGGGTTGAATCTTCGAAACTATTAATACTACAATAAATGATTAAGATCATTATTGTAGGAAATTTTATTTATATTAATTTTGTATATAAAGTATTTTTCATTAGAACCTAACCGTGAAAAGAACACCCTTAAAAGAACATTTAAAAATATTCACAGATCATTTGATTTAAAATAAATTGTGAACTTATATTACCCCAATATCAATAAAACAATAATTATTCTCATACGCTCGTACCACAAACTTATTGTTAGTACTAAATCTTGAATTTTGAGTTTATTAGTTATATGTTATAAGGTATAGCCTGGTTATAGATATACTACACTGACTTGACTTCATAATATGCGGTTTTTACTTGTCTCACTAGGACGCCACTATCTATTAGTAAGGAGTGGATTACAAGAATTTTATTTATCTCCGAATCAAACTGTAAAATTAAAAAGTCATTGTCTACTCATAGCGTTTTCCATTTATATATTTTGTGTGCACTTTTTTGCACTGAGTGCATAAATCGTTTTCCATTTATATTATCAGTGCGCACTAACTTTTACGTGTTCCATTTATACGTTTCCAGTGAACTGAACCTTATTCAGTGCGCACTTTCTTACACTTACTACGATCGTCAAATCTGGCCAGTGCAATCGCACGAGTTGTAACAACAACTAGTGCCGGGCATAACGTGATTACCTGCAGCGAGTGCAAAACTATATATAAATGGAAAACGCTATGAGTCTGGTTCTGATATCCTGTATACCGTATGATTGAATATACAAATAAATATCAAAAAATCAGCTTATGCAGGCGTTGTTTAATAATGTCGGTCAGTATTGAATTTTACTTTTTTATGTTTTATGTTAAGTTTATGTTATTTTTTGAGAGCATATTAACCATGTGATATTTAGTAAAGTAGTTTTTATTATACCGGGTGTAATTTTTAAAACGGGTCATGGGGCTGCTATAACAGAAAAATATTTTTTTAACTGCCAAAAGTTTTTTTATTAATTTATATAAAAAAGAATTGGGTGCATATTATAGAGAAAAAAAAATACAAATTTTTTGATCCAAAACACGTTACATTTCTGTTTCATAATAGCCACAAAATAAATTTAAAAATTTGCAAAATTAAGAAAAAATCTCATTAACCATGAAACTACCAGTACCAAAACATCATTCTTTACTGTCATGAAGAAAAACCAAAATAATAATAATAATTATAACAAATAAAAGGCAAATAAACGTTAATTAATGATATTCTTAAGTCAACAATTGTTTTGTTACTGTTTCGTGGTTAAAAAGATTTTTTTTTAATTTTGCAAATTTTTAAAATTATTTTATGGCTTTATATGAAACAGAAATGTTATGTTTGGTGTCAAAAAATTCGTAATTTTTTTGTCTATAATATGCAATTCTTTTTGCTATAAATTAATATAGAATCTTTTGGCAACTAAAAAACTGTTTTTTCTATATTATAGCCCTATGACCCGTTTTAAAAATTACACCCGGTATGTATCTATACATATTTTGATTCTTATGACACTAAAATATTAGAATACGTCTCTGTGTTTCTACCTGCATAAACTAGGGATAATCCTAGTGCACTATATCTATAATCTAGCTATAGTTCTTGTCAAGATATACCGTCCCTGATTTGACTTACTAATTGTGTACCGCTTTAGCAGCGGGTAATTTCAGTAACCGTGTGTTAAGTATAGCATTACCGAAATTTTGATATTTTTAAGAAACATCTAAATTATCAATTTTGTATTTTAGTATGCATAAGTAAGGTTTTTATGTTTTGTAAATAAATGTAATTGACTTATGTACCTGTTATTGATTTAATGTTAAAAATTTAAAAAGCTGAAAAACTTTATTATTTTATTTAAGTACAACCCTGGTTTTCTTACCCTCATAATCTCTACTTTTCCAGCTATGACGGTGTAACGACGTCAGGGACGGTATATCTTGGCAAGAATATTATGGATGGAGTTACGAATGTACCTTAGTATCGGTCTTTGTATAGTATGACTATACTTCATTTCACGTAAGAAAATAGTGATGGGAAGATAGTTGCAGTTTGATCTTGTTTTTTGATTGGATAATACCCCGATATTATCCAATCAAATATCAAGATAAACTGCATCTATCTTCTCATCACTATTTTCTTAGGTGAAATGCAGTATAGTTAATGAAAGTTGACGTTTAAAATATTTTTTCTATTTTGGTTCTTTAATATGTACTTTATGAAAGCCATTTGGATGTCATAAAGTACTTCTTTATGACATCCAAATGAGTTTCATAAAGTACATATTAAGCAACCGAAATTGAAATTCCTGGACATGAAATAACGTACATTTTTTGAAAAAATGACCAAAATAGAAAAAATAGTATAAAATACACGTTTCATAAGACATTTCAGCGCACTTGTCCCCTTAGAAAACTCGCGGCAAGCCGCTCGTTTCTAAGAATGACGCGTGCGCTAAAATCATGTCTTATGAAACTTGTATCTTAATGTACTATTTTCTATTTCGGTGTTTTTTATAGGTCCATAAAAGCACTGCAAACAAGTCATTTAGAAAATCTGTAAGTGCACTGTTTGATACAAGGTATTAATTTATATAATCAGACAAAATTCACAACACACAATACACAAACTGTCAAAATGCAAAATGTGAAATTTCAATTGTTTAGCGGGAATCGCTACCAACATAACTGACAAAAAAACACCCGTCATATTTTTGATGCCGCATTTTTGTAAAAATCTCATTGTAAAATTACCTCAATAGAAAAAAATAGTATAAAAACATATTTCATAAGGCTTGTTAACACACCCGTCCTTTGTAAAACTCGCCTCGCAGCTAGTTTTCCAAACATGGACTCGTAAGTTAACAAATTGCCTTACGATACTTGTTTTTTAATATACTATACGCCAACCCATCAACTACTCGCCCGACATCTGGCGGTCATTTTCGTAAAGAAACCACACCGCTGACAGATTGACAACCGATGCATGCTGAATTGTGTGAAAACGCGTTAAATTAAAAGTACAACTGCGTTAAAATTAATGTTACCGCGAAAAGACAAAGTGAAGGAGAAGTCTGTTGTGTTCCCGGCTGCCCTAGCACGTAATATCGCAACCAAGAACTGAAATTTTACGGTTTTACGAATCGTGATTCGGAAAACTGAGCGAAAACAACTTTGGATTGCACGTGTTCAGAGAGAATCGTAAGTATTATTAAATGATAGTAGTTTCTAATCAAGTTTAACGTTTTATTAGTGTATTTTATTTTGAGTTGAAAAATATAACAAAATAGTTATTAACCCCTGGTAGACACACTTTTTTAGCGTCTTTGTCTCAAACATAAACTACACTCTAGTGTCTCTCTCCTTGGTGCAAATTTGCACTAGTAGCCGCCTCAATGGCCGAATGAGTTGATGCAGTGTACTTCTGCAGCGCTCGAAGCGACCAACACCGCTCGGTTCTTGGGCTCGTGAGTTCGATTCCCACCAGGGGCTTTAATGTTTGTGACTGTCCTATCATCTCGTCTCCATCAACGCAACGCAAAAATATTACAAAGATGTAAGGTAAAAACTGACTCACGTTTATCAACATCAATTGTAATACTTTATAATAAGTTAAATACAAGAATTATTATTATTATTATTAAATTTGCACTAGTATGCATACCAGGGGTTAACTAAAAAAATATATAACCTCGAAATAAAATAATCATATTACTATTTTTTTTTAGAAATGATTCCAGCAAAATATACTACAATCTGTATTGTATTGCACATTTTGTTGGAGGAGAAAAATCCAATGACTCTCGTAATGAAAACTACAATCCAACAATTTTTTCATGAAGACCAGAAACATCGACATCTGCAGATCGAAGAAAAAGATTAATGGAACAGCATGAAAGAGGGAGAGTACCTACCACTGATGGAAACAAATAATGTTAATAATGGTATAACGTTTATTTATTTTTCTGTCCTTTTAAATATTTTACAAACATGTATTTTGCTGGATACAATCATATACCGTTAATTAATCATTCATAAATTGTTTTAGATTTTGAAGAGGTTGAATTACCGTCAACATCATCCATAGGAAAGGAGACCTGTGAAATATCTGTTCAAACTGATGATATTGCAATTGAAGAGATCCATGAAGCTACGTATATAAATAACATAAATGTATATTTACTTATTAAATGATTTAAGCAATAAAAATTACTTGGCCACATAATATTCTACAGCAAAAAAAGAAATAGTTTTCTTACCTTCATTTAAACTTTTCTTTCGAAAAATACTAATGTATACCAGTCTAAACCACATTTGATTATAATAACCGACATTGCACAACGGGATTATATTAGTTTTTATCTCAAGACACTATTTTGCATTCATAATAAAACGCGTTCAATCCGTTCTGTTTAAACCTATCAGCGCTTTGTTGTCGCCCGTGGCCGCTAGAGCGGCGCTCGCAACGCACAGGCTGATATTGGGTTGGCGTATTGTAGATGTGGTTTCTTTTCAAAATTTTTGCGTATGATTTGAATTTGAAACGAAACAGACCTTTCTGTATTCTGTTAGAGAAGATTGGAATTGTATGAAACATTTTCAGAATTTTTGCAAGTACCCATTTCAGTACTAGACTAGGATATTCCAAAACTACACTAGCATGATTGTTCTGAATAACACTGGAATACTGGATGCATTTAAAATGATCTTAGCAACAGGATTCAAAGATGTTTTTAAAAAATTTAATAACGCTAATTACGAGACATTCGTGCCAGGTGCAAATCATTAAAGGTATGTAGAACGTTACATTATAATTCTTCGTAAAATTTGTCACATGTGCATTGTTATTTGAATAATAATAATAATAATAAAATCTGGTGTGGCCATCACAATACCTCCCGCCAATACAGCCCGAGTCACAAAAAAGATTGTCATTCCTTATTTTTGGATTAGCGGATTTTACTCTAATTTTAACAGTATATCTAAAAATATAGTCTAATCTAATCCAAGTTACTACCTTTTTTTTAAACCCCTCAACAGGATTAAATCCCAATTACAGAGTGGGTTCACATTCACACACATACATGCCGTAGTGGGATTCGAACCCAGAGCCCCGGGGGCACTCATGATATGAGGTGGTGCTCTAACAATTTTGCCACCGGAGCTATAATAAAATGAACATTAAATTTGAAATACCGGGATAGAATAGAATTCACTAATCCAAAAATGAGGATTAGCTTAAACATTTTTGTGAATCGTTAATTTTTATTAATCTAAATACATACCTACATACTTACTTATGCTGAATCGAATTCCTTTTCTATTGTTCTATTTACTTTTTTCTTTTTAAAATGTTACTAACATTATTTTGAAATGATTAGTTCAGTGATAGTGACATGTATCTGTCAGTTACATACATTTGAATAACTGTGTTTTGTTTGTTTAAAGGTCGTTTAAAGCGTAGGCTCTGGGATTTAAATTGCAGATAATTTTATAAATTTATCCATAAAATATATAGAAAAAGTATTTATGCAAATCTATAGAAATTTTAATAATATTTAATTTTTATAATAACATTAATCTCGAAAAAAATAACATTTAAAGGTATTTTTCGAAGAAAAACTATTTTGAGCTTCTAGTAAAGTGCCATTTCCGGTTATCCGATTTTCACCAAAATCTAATGGGCTCTTTCCATTACAGAAAAAGTTAGAAATACAAGATTTCAAAATTTTCTGAGTGATAGTATTTGAGTTAGAGTGGAGAATCCACACACACATACACACAGACATCATCGTGAAAATGTTAAAATTGGATTCTAGGGACCTTAAAACGTGGTCATTTTCCAAAATCTCGATATGCGATTTTTAGCACGATCCCTATACCACCCTTACCGAAATCTATATACAAAGCAGATTGGCACACCCAGCAATTGGGTAATATGCTGTGATGATATATTTATTTATATGTATATTAAAGAAGCTGTACATCAATTTTCAGATTTTAAAATTACCTCCATATTATTATGTATTTAACCCCGGTATGTACAGTGTGTTCAAAAAAATTCCTAACTCGGAGTAGGCTATGAACACAGAAACGTGTCTCATCATTGTTCAATTCAAAAGTCAAGTTGTTAAACTTGATCTTGAAATTTAATTTTAAAGAGAAAAGACAATAAAGAAGGATACAGTATAGTGACATACGCCGTTTTCTAATTTGTTTCCATTTCTAAAATAAGATACAGGAAGAAAAGCTTTGATTTCTTTACAAAACATTTTTGACAATATCTTATGTCAAATTGACATTTAATTAATTGACATACGTTTCTTTGTACATAGCCTACTCCGAGTTAGAATTTTTTTTTAACACACTGCATTAATATTGAAATACGTTTAAATAAAAAATATTTTATTATAATCGAAATAAATGACAAATATTTTAAATGCACCCCTGTTTTGTTATTGTGCAGGTACCGTTGCTATCCATCTATTTGAGCAAGATATACTAATATATTTATAGGATATCCTATACTTCACATTTCACGTAAGAAAATAGTAGATGGCGCTTGAGAGCCAACTGTTTTCACATGCATTAAATAAATAATTTAAATTTGTGAAACCAAACTTTGGCAATACTTATTTTTATCTTTAAAAATGTACAAGACCTGAATATTAAAAATTACAACAAAACATGGTTAAACATCACTTAATTCTGTAGATTTTATTTGATAATTGACAACTGACAGTTGATAGTTTTTTTTTTTTTGTGAACTAGGTTTGCATTATTACCAATCAAGGGCAAAGGGCAAAATTTAACCAGAATGTTTCCTACCCCGGGTCCACACATGCGTTGTTCGTTTACGAATATCATATATTCGTATACAAAAAACGCATGTATGGACCAAAAATTCGTATTCGTTATATATATATATATATATATATATATATATATATATATATATATATATATATATATATATATATATATATATATATATATATATATAATAATATATACGGGATGTTCATTTTAAGTGGTACATTATTGCTATCTTGAGAATTATAATAACTACATGTTCGGTTCAATATATTTTTTATTTATTTATTAGATAATTTTATTCTTAATTCAGTGATATAATATTTTCATACTCACATAACCAATTTTTGAGAAATATGCATATAAAGTTTTATATTATGATTAAAATATAACTATAATAAGAGTGTCACGAATAGAAAAAATGTTATTTTTCTTACATATAATTAGAATGCCATGAAAGAAATACGTGAATATTTTATGTGCGTTGACATTTCGGTTGACATGTTGACATTTATGATCAATTGACAGAAGAAAATATTCACTCCTTTCTGCCAGGGCATTCTAATTCTATGTAAAAAAATAACATGTATTCATTTTTTTCATCCGTGGCACTCTCATTATAGTCATATTTTAACAATATTATCATAAATCTTTCACGCATATTTGTTTTAAAAAATCGTTGTGAGGGTATGAAAATTTTATATGTATCACTGAATTCAGAATGAAATTCTCTATAGAATAAGTAAATAAAAAATATATGATTCCATTTAAAATAACAAAGTTGGTCCCCACAGTAAAAACCACTGATTGAAAAAAAAATAGTTTTACGCTCATTAAAATGGTCTAGTAAATTAAAAATTGTTTGCCAATTTAATCGACCTCGTAGCTCTTATAGTTCTCGAGTTAGCAATAGTGTACCACTTAAAATAAACATCATATATATAAGTATATATAAGTACACAAATTTTCAACTGAATATCTTGCACTGGGGAGAACTATTCACAATTAACTGATTTTACATGTTAATCTCCCATGTGTCGATCAGCCTAAGACACCTGGTATATATATATATATATATATATATATATATATATATATATATATATATATATATATATATATATATATATATATATATATATATTTATATATATTTATATATATATATATTATTATTATTATTATTATTATTATTATTATTATTATTATTATTATTATTATTATTATTATTATTATTATTATTATTATTATTATTATTATTATTATTATTATTATTATTATTATTATTATTATTATTATTATTATTATTATTATTATTATTATTATTATTATTATTATTATTATTATTATTATTATTATTATTATTATTATTATTATTATTATTATTATTATTATTATTATTATTATTATTATTATTATTATTATTATTATTATTATTATTATTATTATTATTATTATTATTATTATTATTATTATTATTATTATTATTATTATTATTATTATTATTATTATTATTATTATTATTATTATTATTATTATTATTATTATTATTATTATTATTATTATTATTATTATTATTATTATTATTATTATTATTATTATTATTATTATTATTATTATTATTATTATTATTATTATTATTATTATTATTATTATTATTATTATTATTATTATTATTATTATTATTATTATTATTATTATTATTATTATTATTATTATTATTATTATTATTATTATTATTATTATTATTATTATTATTATTATTATTATTATTATTATTATTATTATTATTATTATTATTATTATTATTATTATTATTATTATTATTATTATTATTATTATTATTATTATTATTATTGTAGTATCAAGATCAAGCAACTAATAATCGTTAACAATACACAAGTATAATCGGGATACAATAAAGAAATCCGCAAATCTAACATCTATAGGACGGCTCCGAAAAATAGAAATTGCACTCTCGGTACACATTGAGATCCTGGCAAGATTCATATTTTGTGCAAAAACTGAACTGGTCGACTACATTTATTACATACAGTTCCAATCTTTGGGGCAGATATCGTCTTCACATTTTTATACAAGGTAGGTATCAGTTTTTCGAGGATCACTAATGGGATCTCAGAAACTATAAGAGATACGAAGTCGGTTAAATTAGGGAAAAGTTTTTCCCGAAAAATTTATAGGTCACTTGATAAATGCAAAACTCAAATTTTGCTGATTTTTATTTTTACAATGCCACAATCATTGTTTTTAGCCAATAAAATTAATAATTGTTGCATTTTTGCTGTTTTAAACAAAAAGAAATCAATAAGTTACATCGTTGGAAAGCTAAAAAATCTCTTTCTTCAATCCTGCTATTGAAACTTGTTTCTTACTTGAATACAGCACTTGAAAACTTCTGTTTTGTTCACTCAATTTATTGCTATGGCAACTGGTGGGTGAAAGTAGTGAGCGAAAATGGACTTTCGTCCATTCACCTGCCATTGAAAATAAAAATAGGAATAAACCTGCACAGCTATTGGAAGCAGCATTAACTTAAACTAAAACATGCCAGCAAGTAACATTTCATCTATTTCACTGCCTTCCGCGGTACCTTCTCCTACCTCATCTACGCGAATTTTCTTAATGGTATTAGCGTCCGCTTCACTGTATCTTCCATATTTTTAATATTTCTATACACATAAAATCTACAGAATGTGACAGCCAAAAAATAATTTTGTTGGCAATTGCAAATACTTACAAACAATAGCAACGTACCCCACTGCCTATGCTAATTTACACACCATGTATTAATCTATTAGTACAAATTTTAATACTTTTTCTAATATTTCAATAGCAGGATTGAACAAAACGCTGTACAACACTCGTGAAGAAACGAATTCGCTCACTTATGTGCCTTTAACCACTCGGCTGGCGTGAGCGAAATTCTTAGTTTCTTCACTCGTATTGTAATATACTATTTCAATAGTGTAAATTTCCACTATGGTGTCCATATAAAAATCATAACTCAAAATCTAATAGTGATACAAAAATTTGAGCATCGTTGTTCGAAGGAAAATAAAGCTGCATTCACACAGCCGAAATTCGGCGAAATGTGTAGCACTGAAATTTGAAGAAATTAATTTGACCGTTCACAGCTCGAAATTTGTGCCGTAATTCCATCTAGCAAAAAAATAAACGTTTCTGAAAATTTATCATTTGTTTGTCAATGCATTCATTAACTCGTTTAAAATTATTAAAAACCATGTCAATAAAATAGCAATCCTTCCCTTGCGATTTCTACCCGTTATTAGATTGTCATATAAAATTAAAATTGTAAAAGTTATTTTATTTTTTGTTTATAATTATACATAAGCATAGACAGTGCTATTTTAAATACATGTAATAAATACATTATTTAGACCTTTGCACTACTTCTTTTAGATAATATTACAACAAACATCAAATTAAAAACATTGAAATAACCACAACAACTTTGGTTATGACTTGAAAAATATTCTACGCTAAAAATAAAATATAGATGTTGACAGATTTTCCATCAATATAATTTCTAAAAAATAAATACTGTCGTCCTGAATCTAAATGTGTATTATTTATTTCCTAATACCTACGCAACATTTCACTATTTCACCAAAACAAAAGTTGTTGTCTTTAAAATAATTGCTCGTGAATTATAATAAACAAATTATTTATCTTAATTTTCATTATCAAGTTCCATCTTCTGTTTTGTACTTTACTGAAAAAGGCAGATTTGAATATACAATAAAGTAAATAAATAAATATAATATAATAAAACAATGAAATCCATTTAAATCACCCAAACGTCAACAAAACGAGTTTATTCAAATTAAATATATTTTACACAATTAGTAGAACGCACCCTAAATTAGCCACAAAAGTTTGGAGCTTGCAAACTTTTCTACAAATTATAATTCGTGTACACTAAATTTCAGCGCTGTGAACGCAAGTACACGTTTGCCATAAGACAAACTCAACGAAATTCACCAAATTTCGGGCTGTGAATGCAATTTAAAAGTGTTCTAAAAAAGTGCAAACCAAAATTCTATATTGTTTCATATTTAGAAATTTGTAAAAATAATCAGCAAAAATTGAAAAACAAATATCTACATCTTTAAAATGATCTATTAATGGGCAACTTTGCCCTAATAGAGAACGGGCACTCAGCTGTTTCCGGTAACCTTCGAAACAGCTGATCTTGCTGCCCTGGCTTGTCACTGACTTCATTGGCAACCAAATTTCTTGGCGCTAATTCAAAATCTAAAGTCAGTTTGCCTTACATTTTGGTGAGAACAACAAATTTTTCTAGTGTTTCATTGTGCGAGCTTAATAGGAGGTTTTTACAATGTCTATATATTTCAAGAACCTATCACCTGACATGCAATTTCGTTATTTAGCTAAAATCAAGTTAATTAGTAATATTGAGCCGTATGATTGCGATGAAAGTGAGTTTTCATAGGATATATCGGATTTTCCGAATATTTTGCCAATGGATATAATCAATTATCTTATTACCACCAAAGTGTTTTGTTTTCACCCAAGAGTAATTAAACGCTTTTCGGAATTATAAGCATAAAGTTTTATCAGAGCAGTTGACGATATAGAAATTTAAAAGAAATGTATTAATTAAAGGATAAGGGAGTAATTTAATATTGAAATGAAGTGATATATTTATAACTTCTATACTCCAAATACAATATTTTAGCTCATAAAATGAAATAAACCTTTTTAGTTTTTCTAGAGTTGTTGCGGGGTCGTTGACCTCTAACAATTAAAATTTGTCTAGAATTATAAATATTAGTCTATAAATTACTTTTTCATGAAATTTTTCTTCTAAATAGGTATTATATTTTCAAAATATGCTTTAATAAAGGTATTTATTTTAAGATTAAATTTTCGTTTATTAATGTAACAACTTCACACCGTACGGGGCAGCAAGATCAGCTGTTTTGAAGGTTCACGGAAACAGCTGAGTGCCCGTTCTCTATATAACCGACTTCGTGTCTCTCGCTTCCGAGATCCTAATGAACGGATATCCCGTATACCTCCGTTAAATATTATTACTCGCTTCATCTTGGAAATTATTATACTATACCCTGTTTTTAAACTAGGAAGAGTAATTTCAAAAGTTAGATTTACAAGAATAAAAAAACTAGATAAAATATTTACAATATATTTAAGTTAGCGAACTTTCAATCTAAATTAATATGATATTACAATCTGTATATGTAGAAACTGCCTGTTTTTGAATACAAGAGGTTATATGGGATGACTAAATGTCAAAACGGAAAAAATATGTGTTATGGTATAAAAATGGTTGAGCATTGGCCAATCAACGTATGGACTATACCACAGACTACTAAACACAGATTGATTGTTCTAGGGAAATTTTGAATTTACTCCCCCTTGTTTAAAAAAGGAATAGCTTTCATTAAATGTCATTATAATATTTAATTACTAAAATCTGAATACTAACTTTGATTATCCTCGTATTTGTATTTTAATCTAAATTGTTTAATATGTAATAAATTTAAGGAGCCAATTATTTTAATATCTTCGTCCTCCTTCAACAAGCAAGCTGTTGCATTATGACCACATTTTATAGCTGGACCACAAATATTTATAATAAATGATTTATTTCCAGATACAATTGTATACCCGTTTTCAGTGAATAATTTACTGTAATCAATTTCTTTATTCCCAAAATTAACGAAACAATTATTCCTGAAATAATATATATTTTAGTGAACAGAATAAAAATGACACGATAGCCCATGTAGGGTTAAAGCCTGAAAATACTTACATTTTATTTATTTTTAATTTATTTTCTGTTGATAAATGCACAAACGAAAACAATAATATAACCTCAACCAGTTTAGCGGAGCACATTTTTCGTAGATTGTCACTTATCTCATTCACTATGTATAATTATTCTGAACAATACTTTTCTTCACGTATAGATTACAAAACAAATCATTCATGTACGTTAAAACCACGCAAACTCACACCCAGAAACTCAAACCAACCTCAAACACAATTCTAGGCGGGTTATTCCCACACCAAACAAAAAGGTTATGTTGGGTTAGGTCAGTCAATAAATAAATGAATAAAATACAAGAATCAGTTTTCATAAACAATAAAATGATTCACGTTTAAGTGATATTTATCTAATTAGTGAATGTACAAGACAAGGGAATATATACTGTATATGCTTTAAGATTGCAGTGGTGTGAAAATAGTTGCAGAAAACAAGATTAAACTGCTTCTATCTTCGCACCCGGAACACTGCAATCTTAAACCAGCTACAGTATAGGGTTGCGGGGTTTAGCCTTATACCCTTACATATGATGTCGCTAAAACAGAGTGCGTTCCTAGCGGAGTAAAACATAACTTTACCAACCCCTATCAAAATATGTTGCTGAAGCATTTAAAAACGAAGATATCAAGGAGATACTGTTATGCACCTCACTGTACAAGTTATGGAACAAAAAAATATTAGTTTGCAGTACTTTCCAAATGGTAGTACATTAAGGAAACGGTGACAATTGTTAAACAGTTAAAGATTGGGGAAAAATAGCAAATACATGGCAGCCTGCAGTTTGCACTTAGAAGAGACTGATTTATTTTCTGGTTACCATACAATTATAAAGAATTGATCATTATATACAATTAATTACTGTCATACGATGCAACTTATTAAAATTTGATACAATATGCTGCAAGGAATTACACTTCAACATGTGTCATGTTTGCCTTTGTTGTTTCGGAATTTGTTATTGCTATGTAACAATATTTTTATTTACATGACAGTAATTACGCAACTTCATCGATCTGGCATCATCACTCTGGATTGCTTTTGCAGTATTTTTGCTTCATTTTTCTTATGTCAGTTGTTGTTGTTGACAATAGTTCCATTACATTCCTACAATAAAATTGTTTATAAATTTGTTCTAATATATATGATAAATTTATTATTGGTATACAAAACCGTTGCTACAAATGTGGTTGCAATAACCTCCTTACCCTTGCTTTGCATGAGTATCTGCTAACCCATTTTTCACATCACCGTGAATTAAAGTTCATTTAACCGTAGGTATGTGGTTTGCTTTTTAGCCCCTAAAGTTTTACAAAACGTAAGCTATAATATTATATTATTTGACAGCACTACTGACTACTACTAATGTACTGTCAAAAACATTGCCGGCCATATTGTTTACATTTCGACGACGACGAGACCTCTAGCGGCCGTGTTTTTCCCAAATTCAGACAAGCAGTAAAGCTATGTTTACATTCACATACTGTATGAGAATTTGTGTGAGATACATGTCAAATAAACAAATCGTGAAACAATCTCATACAAGAACTTATACATTAGCAAGAAATGGAGTAATATAGTACGGTCTAGCTATGGTGACATCACTAGACCCCTTCTCATTTGTGTAAAAATCAAAATTTAGGTCTGATTTCTTTTTTGTGATTAAATTAACACTAGTATATATTATGTGGATAAATATTAATACTCTTCATCGTTACAGTTTTCTTTTATTGTGAAGAACAGAATTTAAATACCTATCAAAAAAATTAACACAATTTAAAGTACAAATACTCGTACAAACAATGTATACTCTCTTGCATATGAAATTGTTTACTAGTGTAATCAACTTTTATTTTCTAATTTTTCAATAATGACTTTTAGGTTCATACAAACTTTTTCATCACACTTGTATCTCAAACAAATTCTCACACATGTACCTATCTAAATGTAAACATACCTTAATACTTTTATGAATTTATCTTTTATTATGATTCAAAAGGTATTATTGGTATTATCATTGATTTACTTCTCAACTATAATGAGAACAATAATTATTTCTTCTATTAAAATATCGTTAAATTGTATCGCAATATCATATGTCCGTGATTCGATAAGTACTTATGGCACTTAATAGATGGAGTTATGTACGTTTTACAGTAAAAAGAATCATATTATTGAGATAGAGAAATAATTTCTACCTTCGGATTGGTTAGGTACTTTAGAAAGCTAATCAAAACCAGAGATATAGTGGTCTACATATATCTGATCAAAACACAAACGATACAACTGCCAAAAACAATTGCTTGATGTTGCTGCTACGGCGACTGCTGCTACCAGTGGTGGTCTAAGAAACTATTATTTTACAATTACAATAATGAACAACATTATTGTACTAGTAGTACCTACAATGTATATGTGATGTATATATATATATATATATATATATATATATATATATATATATATATATATATATATATATATATATATATATATATATATATATATGTATATATATATATCTACAGTGTAGTAGAATAATCGTTGATTACAATGAGTATGTTCCACTTGGCGACCACAAGGCTCATAACGCTCGGTTTGTGGTGAACAAACCTTATTACCGCGTAATTTAAATCGCTGTTATATGGGTTTATACGGTTTATACTTAAATTTGGTTGTGTATTTTTAGATAAAGTCTATTTTACGTTAATATACTAATTTAACGCACATGCATACTATAGATATGTGTTTAATTTACAAGTTCGTGTATTTGCAAGAAGATATGCATGTTTTTTATTAACATTTCGGGTACAAAAATTACACAATTTTTCAGAAGAGAATGAGTTTATTATTCACGTAATAAATTTGTTAGGTGATTGATATCTCGGCCTTTAATGTATTTTCATCTCACATTGTGGCAAACGTTTCTGTTGTTTATTGCCAAAAAGAATGAAAATTGAGGGAAGTTGAATATTTCGTTGTTAATGATAATGGAAAAATCTATAAAAAATATATAATAAATACAACTTTTTCATTTAAATTTTATTTATTTTTATAAAAAAAATATAAAATAAAATACATCAATGTTAATAATTTACAGCATAAAACAAACAATATAAACTAAATACAAATAAAAATATAATAATAAACAACATATTTTCGCCAAACAAGTTGTCAAGTATTTATAATTCACTCACTTCCTGGTGTGCGGATTAGAAAATTGAGCAGCTTAATTGATTTCCTGAACGTGGTTTATTTCCACGGCATTTTCACCACGAGAAATAAGTCGTTCTTCATCGACAAAAAATTTCACTATTGACGAAAATCGAACAACATGTTTCTGAGCCATTATTGGAGAAAACGTAATAAAATGGTTAACGTTGGGACAAGAAAGTCTTATAAAACAATACAAACTAGAATACACATCAGCTGGAGAAGACAAACATGAAATCCAAATTTTCTGACTTATGTAGGTGTATTTGTAGATAATGGGGGCTTTCCAATTATGCGATACAGAGTAATACTGTGTAACACAATTGGATGTGTTGCACATCAAATGGAACACATTTTAATTCGTCAAAAGTACACAAGATTGCGTCTCTATCAATATTTTCCTTTTTTTGTCATTTAAACATCTGAAATCTATATAACAAATTATAGTATGTGTTGTGGTAGTTTCTGATACATTACTTAAATATATAGCCCAGTTTATAGCAAATTTTCAGTTCATAGCAAATTTATAGGTTAAGAAAACAAACATCACACGCTGAAACTCTAAAATTTCGTGTGTCAGGCTGTGTTCGTTTGGGTCGTTAATGGAACGCTCCGTGTCGTACACTTTATTACACAGTGTCTCTGTGTGTCTAACTGGAAAGCACCCAAATGTATGTAGTGGTGAAGAGTGGGTATATTCTTTTCAATCTTCCAAGTTGGAACATTGTAAAAATTCAAAGAAAGACTTCACTTACGAAAGTTAAGTAATTTAACATGTTAAATTACTTAACTTATATATTATATCAGATAACGGGCTAGAATTTAAAAACTCAGTCGTAAAAGAATTGCTGATTCTACACTAAATCGACATACATTTCATAATAAACTCATAACATCCAGAATCTAACGGCATAATAGAACGTTTCCACTCGACCCTTATCGAACAAACCAGACTATTTAACAAGCAAAAGGAATACAAAACGGAGCCTATAGAATCCAAAGTAAATTATGCGTTATTAGCTCATAATAACACAATCCATTCGGTCACAAAATTGAAACCGTGCTAAATTATTACCTGCCATTTAAACACTAACTCTCCATTTAATATCGACCTCAAAAAACGGCTTTATTAGAATTATATAGAAAGTCACAAGAATAAAACTAAATTACTTTACGTATCAATTAGAGACAAAATCCAGTCGAATAAAGAAAAGGTAATAAGTAAATGCAATGAAAATAAAAAAGAATTACCAGAAATCCCCAAAAGGGTATACGTGAAAAATAAACAAACAACAAAAAACTAAAAACAAATACAAACCCGAAAAGCTAAGCAAAATTAATAAACATCGTAAAACAGGGAAAATATAAACCACCCACAGTAATACAACAGAGAATATCCACCTCTCTAACATTAAACGCCCTAGACAAAAAACTTACAACTTTGAACCACTTCCAGGTTGTTCGCATTGGGACAAGGAACAATGATAAGGAACATAACAGAAAACCTCGGAATCTTTCCCATCAACCTTGGTCCCGTCAAATTCGAAGAGACGACTAACATCTGCATGTACTACTACAATCTCAAAGCTCTTCTTAACCAGTACAGCAATCTAAACACACAATATTCAACACTAAAATCGACCATATCTAATAACTCACAGTATTTCAATGAACTTGAAAATTATGATAAAATACTAGAATTTATTCGGACAAATATTGACACAAAAAATAATAATATCGGAATTCATTCTGATCACCGTAAAACTGCACGTGGTTTAATAGATGGATTGGGGTCAATATTGAAATCAGTTACCGGAAAATTAGATGCCGAAGACGGCAAAAGATACAACGAAATGTTTGCACATATGCGAGAATTTTTACAGTTACCATTCAAACCTAGACAAGAGAATGTATTAGACTTCGAATCATTGTTAAAAATAAATTGTAAAATAAAAGCAACTCAAATAATCTATTTCATTTCTACCCCCATAAATTTTGAAAAACTTTTGACCTCTACTACATGTACTCAATTCCAATCAAACACGAATCAAAATGTATTACAATCATTCCCAATACGAAATATCTTCTTAAATCTGATAAAGAGATCGTGCCGCTGAATGACATGTGTGTCAAGCAAAAATATGTCAGTGCTTAGAGGGAATCTTCCTAATTAATAATCAAAACAACTGCAATTTCAGGCAACAAATACTAATATTCCAAAAATGAAAACCATGGTCAACCCCTATTACTTCCTAAATTGGATTTAAAATCCCAGCCGTACAAAATTATAAATTTCTCCATTAACCTAAATCCCTTGATATTAAATGATATATCCTTCAATCCAATCGTCTCGATACCAGAAGAAAAATTCAACATGCACATCAGGGGGGTGACAAATAGATAGGCATATCTGTTATAGAAATGGGTGTAGGCGGGGAAAGGGGATTTTAGTTGGTTGGACTTTTCTTTAGATGGCACCAACAGTCAAAATTAAGCACAATTAAAACAATATATTTTCGTTAGATGGAAGCACAATCGTAACTGTTATTGTGTTTGAAAGTTTGTAAGAAAATGGGGGAAGTTATAAATTATCACAAGAATGTTGTTTAAGAAAATATTCCTTCTTTGTATTTAACAAGGTACGTAAATATGTGAAACTATATAATCAGTTGCATTCCTTAAATTGACAAATTGCATGGAAAATAATGTCAAATAAATTATTATTTCATTGATGTCAAAATTTCGATTTAATTTTTTTGGTATGTCTTGTTAGTGCAATTGACACTAATGTTTGCGACAAGGCTTACATGTTTAGCTACGTTGAAACAAAAACATACACTTTGAAATTTGAACTGCAGTACGCAAGAATTCATTCGACATTTCGAGGTTAAAGTTTAGAATACCTACCACTCAAGAATTTTATTTTGATGCTTATATATAGCTGGAAAACCATTAAAAACACCAAATTCTACAAATAATAGGGTGCGGAAAGCAATATTTATAGTTATATTATATATATAATAAATACCTGCTTCCGCGTTCTAATTTTTTGTTTATTTGTTATAATTTTGGTTATAATTTAGCTAACAAAAGACATTGCAATACAAAAATTAGAATTTCAAGGGTTGTATGTATTCTAAAATCCAGCTCATTTCGATTCTATATTGTCAACTTAGGAATTCAAATTGAAGTTGCAACATTGTAAAATTCAAACGTTTTCATAGGTCATTTTAATCCAAAAGGGGTGAAATACCTATCCAATCAGTGGCTAATTAAATTCAGGAAATTTTGGAACGTGCAGCAGATTATGGAAGGGGTTAAAGAAACAATACGCCCTAATTGTAGAAGGGTTGGAGTACCTGCTATAAATAATGGGCACATTTTGATAATAATTCCATATTTCATTTACCTGTGCCTAGTCACCAGTGTTTGTGGAATATTTGTCATCTTGTCATTTTCAACGATTTTTGAAGTTCGAGGTCTACTGTGTCGTGATTTTTTACTGCATTTACGAGGTAAGCATGCATGTAATTCATAGTTGTTATTAACATTATATGCTTTTTCAAGAATATGCATAGTTAGTATTAAATATGTCAGTAATAAATATTTTAAATTATGTGACATATGCTGATAGTCACGCTGTAATACGCCTGAGAGACTATGGAACCGAGGGAAATCTACGTCTGGTGTACCCGAAGGAAGGCATCGTGGAAGAAATTGGAAAGATGCAAAAATATATTTTTAATACAATTTCTGAGAAAATAAACAGAAATAATATAATAGAGATATTGTTTGAAGAAGTACTTCCCATGTGTAACATAGTTTGTACATGTGAAACACATGGGAAAGAAATGAAACAAAAAATTGTTTTGACTATTATTCATGCAATGTTGAAGCATTTTTTACATGTTAATAAAAAAAAAAATTAAAAAGATTTGAGAGCAAATGATGTTATCGATAATTATGTTAAAATATATGGAAAAGTTAGTTTTTATTAGTTATTGTTATTTTTTTTGTTAATGTTCTTGTTTCAACATTATAAATTTTATTTTTTGTTGCTTTATTTTTATTATTGTTTTGTTAATGTTTCTGTTTTTATTTTATTGTTCTTGTTTTACTTATTTCTTTACAATTTTTGTTACAAATATTTTTATAACGTATATGCTTGTTTTATTTTTCTATTATTACTTTAACTTAGTTTCAAGTAAAATAACACGCCCGCTATTTAATTTGAATAGAATATAGTACCTTGGACTTGATATCAGATGTCGCTTGGCTCAACTTCTATAACAACATATTAACATGGATTTGTCAAGTCTCTCTACGTTAGTAGATTAGTTGTCTCTGATGCACATCCCAAGTATATGGTCATTCTGTATGCGATAATGCGATCGCTGCAATCATCGTTGTGTACTTCGTATACACACAAATAAAGAAGAGGAAACCAGCCACACAGAGGTCATCTCGCACTCCTGAAGCGTCGAACTTCAACTCCCCCAGGAGGCTTGAATCTGAGGACGTAGGAGTTATAATGCTTCCAAATAGACAAAGTGCTGATGTGCTAGTAAGTGACTCTATCATATTTCATTAGTATAAAAACAGATGTAACGCTTAAGCTTAGTTAGTCTGTATTCCTTATTCGTATTGCGTTTTCAAAACAGCGCCATGATGTAGTAGCGCTTTAACGTACAACTACTTTCCTGTATATATATACAAATATGCCGAATAGATGGCGAAATAAGGTTCTGATCCATACTAACATAACGGTATTTTTCGTTATCTACCTGGAAGGCGACAGAGCGAATTTTGTTAAGCGGTATAAGCCGAGTACTAACTTTTACAACTTTCGTCCAAAGTCCGTCTTGGTCAGATGGTGGCCAGATTTTCAATTTATTAAGCTACAAAGAAAATAGCTATTTTGAAGGAAAAATTATTAATTTCTTTATAAATTTTGAAAGTAGGTGTATTAACACGTCCTAATGCAGTATTCTTAAATATTAAGGTGAAATGATACCCCCGATTAATTTGTTTCTACGCCGAGGCGAGCGCTAGTGGGCACTGAGATGAATAACTATGGCTGAGTCGATAAAGTAGAAATTTTTGTACATTTACTAGGCTCCATCTATTCGATAATAGTCATACTTTGTTCCAAATCACAAACCCAAAAGTAAAAATCTGATGTGGCCAGCACATTACCTTCCGTCAGTTGTATGTATTTTGTACAAATTTCATACGGAAAGTTCCTTGCTAAATTAAATATTCTATTTCTTGTACATTACCTTCCGGCAGTTGCATGTATTTTACGCAAATTTCATACAGAAAATTATTATTTTGTGACGTTTTCTATATACTGTGTAATGTATCTGCAGAAATAAAAGATTTATTATTATTATTATTTCTTGTACATTACCTTAAAGCAGTTGTATGTATTTTATACAAATTCCATACAGAAAGCAAAATATCCTATATTTTTAGTAAAATTATAAGACAAACACACTATGTCAATTTCACTTGACACTGACATCTTTCAATCAGAATTTTCTTAATATGGCAGCTGTTTCCATAGCTATGGCTACTTTATGAAATTTAATTTCTTTATAATTTTTTAACTCTATATCCATTTAATATTAAGCATAAAATGCAGTCAAATCGTATAGAGAATAAAATATTCTTTAATATTTATAATAACATCAAATGTGAAAAAATTATATTTAACATAGTTTTTTCAAGAAAAACTGTTAAAATCTTCAAATGATGATACTTCCGGTTGACCAATTGTAACCAAAATCTAATCAGCTCTTCATATGGATGTAACGAAGAAGTATACGAAAAATTATAATTTTTGTAACTGTAGTGTTAGAGTTATCGCAGACGAAAATTTTGTTACACACACACACACACACATCCACACACACACACACACACACACACACACACACATACAGACATCATCGTAAAAATAGTGAATTCGTATTCTAGGGACCCTAAAACGTGCTTATTGATTAAAAACTCATCATCGAATTTTTTGACCAAAGACAATACCTTCCTTACCTAAAGGTGACGGAAGGTAAAAATATGTGGTGTGGCAATAATTTCAAATTTATTTACGAACGTAAAGATATTTTATTTATACGAGATGTATCATATTGCAATAATAACTTTTCTTGGAAAGAGTAATGATAGAATGAATAATAAATAAGAAATACCTATATAATATTATTCCCTAATTACATATATTTTGTATTTACCGTCGGAAACTTTTATTATGAGCATATATTTATAGACTGTAGGGTAAATGTTACATTTTCACAATTATTAAAAAAAATAATAATAGGTGTACCGTGTACATCATAATATAAATAATTTTCGTATGATGTTAAATGTATTATCGTTTTCTTATAATATTTGGTTTGCAGTGAATGTCTTGTTTCAGTTCAGCGTAATTCACTATTCTTCGATATTGTAAAAAGCATGTGTTATATGAAAGTTTTTAATATTTTTGAATGGTTTTTGACTCATATTGTTTTACTTTTTCGGGTATAGTTTATTATATGTATAGATCTAAATTCAATGTACATATTTCATGGGCTTTTGAAGCCTGTTAGCAGGTTTGCTTGCGCAATGAGTTTGCAGATCTAGTGTCACAAATCTCCATTTCAAATGAAATTTAATTTGGATTCATATATTTCAAGAAGTGAGTTTAAAACATATATGTATAGATGGTAGAGTCAAAATACCCAAATCTTTAAAATGATCTCTATATAATAGGCGACGCCTACCTTGTAACTTGTAATACCAAGGTGAAAAATGTGTTTTGTCCTTTTACTTTATAATAATAATAAATATTAATTTTAGAAACATAGCATAAATAGCTATAAGCTCAAGAGAAAATATATTGAAAAAGAAAAACCAAAAGTCCGTAATTAGAAACGAAAAGCATACAATCACACAACACATTTGCACCCGTCTGCACCTAATGCCGCTTGCCTGCCCGCTCCTAGCCGTTGCTCACATCGAGATCGTTGGAGATAACAAGAATGTATGTTATTCCCTCTCTGTCTGTCACAGCGGCAGACCATTTTTAAGGGTAACTTTGCGCTGTGGGATTCAAGTTGCACTTGAACAAAAATGAATGTTGTATAAATATCGGATCAAAAATATTGGTATTTTAAAACATCGATATTTACAAACAATATGAACTGATTTCCTACTTTTCACTCTTGAAAATAAAATAAAGTAAGCTTTCATATTTTGTAAAAGAGGAATCTTTAGACCAAATAAAAAATAAAGTTAATATTATTATTATTATTATTATTATTATTATTATGCTTTCATATTTTACAGTTAATAAAAAAACAACAATGTCGGTACCTATAATATACACAAATCTATAAACTTATTTTTTAAAAAATCAAATGTAATCACTAACCACTGAATTTAAAACACATCAGAATCGCAACTATACAGAAATAAATATTTTGATAACCGTTTCCCTTTTATTTTATTTCTTTGCATACTCAGTTATGGTGGCAGTATTTTCTCCAAACTAGGGTAGACATCATATAAACTGTGACGAAACATATGTAAGTAAAGGAAGGACACAGGAGAGTAACGTGTCTATGATTAACAATTCTTGACATATTAGGAATGTATTTTTGAAAACATCGAGAGCAAATATCGAAAACAAATATCTACGTCGATCGATATTATCGAAAAGATAAAATATCGAAAGCTAAACATCGATTTTTCTCAAACATCGATGTATCGTGCGCATCCCTAGTTGCACTATCCTGATCGTATGGTTTAATTTATGTTGTATTCTTGCAATTATTGATACATTTATTATGAAATAATAATAATAATAATAATAATAATAATAATAATAAAAATAATAATAATAATAATAATAATAATAGAGACTTTATTGATATTAATAAATAATTCTATTGCATACATAAACTCTCCTACCGTTATATTTAGGGTTTGTCTATTATCGAGTACAATATTGTTTTTTGATTCCTGCTTTTTACACATATTTTTGCTTATGTCGTTGGTTCGTTTTGTTTTATCTTAGTATTCTATACGCTCTCGTACTAGTATTTTCTTGGTTTTTGTTGATTGTTATTAATTGATTAAAGAATTTTTAAAAAATGTAAAAATGGTTTTATAATGCTGTGTGCCAATGTGCAAAACCATGGCCAAATTTGCTAACACTAGCGTCTCATTACTCTCATTATTATAATAAAAAAAAACTAACTAAACATTGGTTTATAATAGTATTGTAATTAGTCAATATAATGTTTTGGAGATGGGATATGTGACGCTATCATGGTAGGATCGTGGAAGAAGACAGATAGACTGGGATGGAAAAAGGTAGTTATAGACCAGCGTCGTGATTATGTTGTGGCATGTGGCAAGACGACAGGTGGCTATAACTATCAATTTTCCTCTCACTCTACATATCCTTTCCCCAAATTTTTAATAATAATTGTTTTCTCATAAACTACAAATAATTAATCGATGGAAAAAAAATACGGGTATTTATTTTTTGTCTAGTATTATAATATTGTGTATATTAAAATCAATTTTAGAAAAGTAGCATATAAAATTTCTATTTTATTTATTTATACAAGCTACAAAAGAAAATGTACTTTCGCCTGTGCAGCACAGCTGTACAGTCGCACCCCTTGACTCCTGCCCATAGATCCAAACACGTGCTGTGCGTATAGGACTGGGAGCAGGTAGCCTGTCGTTCCTCCCTGGCTCCCTGCTCTAGCCTTAGCCTTTCGCCGTACACGTCCGTAGCTTTGCCTTAGAAATTCAATGCTGAGTATGAGACAGATGATTAGCACTTTCATTATTATTGCTATTATCATTAGAGAAATAATTACTTAATATCCAATATTATTGAAACATAACGGGTGTCTACTTTTTTTGTCGAACAGGAAATTTAATGTTAAAATTTGTGCATGGATGAGTATCCAGTTTGTTGTTAAATTATTTCGTATGTACAAGTTAGAAGCAAAAGAAAATATGCGAATTAAGGCAATTATTAGAGTACCATGACAAATAAGACAATAATATTTTTTTTTCTTTAAGCGTGTTACTATATTCATATGCTACTGTACACACACTATAGAAGATATTCATTGTCATACTAGTACCAAAATGTTGTTATTATTGTACTAGTAAAAAAATGTTAGCGTTCGTGCTACGGCACAGCAACACTGATCATATTGAAAATTGTTATTTGCCAATTGTATCGTTTTTGGTTTGTAGTGTACTGTACACAGCCAGCTTTGGCTGAAACTGCAAATTCTACAATTAAAAAAATTTCAGAAAAATGTCATAACTTATTTGAAACACTTGAAGAAAAATTAGTATATGTCATTCGGAGTAAAACGCCCTCTTTGTATTTTATCACAGATTCAAAACACTATATATAGTGTTTTAAATCTATGATTTTATCCAGCTTGCCTGACCTTGGCACTTGGCTAGCGCCTCGGCCGCAATAACTGAATTCAACACATAAAGACCGCTTTCGTCTCCATTCTCCTAATAATATACAAATGTTTGTTGTTTCTGATATATCTGACATGTTTTAAATTTTATTATTATTAGAATAATAGGAAGATTTAATCTAGAAGTAAAAAAATAATCACAAATTCTAATAATAACAATATCAAATGAAATATATGTCAGAAACATCAAACATATATTATTGTCTTATTTTTCAAGGTACAATAACAATATCAATTTCTTTGAAAATTTTAAAAAAATTACTTCGTATTTTTAAGTAAAATATCGGCGTATAAATTTAATATATAAAGCTAAATTAAACGTATGTAGTTGTTATTCACTTCAATTTTTCAATTTTCCACGGAGTCACCGATTGCATTATAGTTTATCTATCCACCGCTAGGTCTACTCATTGCGCCACTGACTTATACTTTACGAAAATACTTACCGAATTTGATTTTATTACAAATATCTTCTGTATTAAACGATCAATATTTAAAATACTTTCCTGAAATATGTAGAAATGTGTACAGAACGTGACAGTAATTTTTTTTTAGAAATAGCATTTCACACATTTAAGAAAAAAAAAACATTTTATTTTTTTTAAGTATGTTCTCGAAGTTTAATTTTCGATTTTTTTTTATATGTTATGTATAACAATATTCTTCAAAACATATTAAAGTATGAACAAAATTGTAGGTTTAGTATAGAAGAAAAGCATTAAAATGTGTAAAAAAGTAGGTTTTTTGGATTTTTAAAATTGTTCCCGAAGGTCGTTTTTCTTAATTTTCACATATTTTATTCCTTATCCTGTAATAATGTTTAGTGCAAATTTAATCAAAAAAATACGTTTTGAACTGGAGATATATTAAAAATAATATTTAAAATATTATTTTGGGTTAATAAATAAATACAAATATTATTTAAACTATTTTATTTTCATGACAAATTGTTTCTTCTTTATTTGTGTATAGAAAAAAATCATATTACATTACACAATTTTAAATAAAAAATGAAAAACCATTTTACTATGTTTGGAGTATCATTTCACCATGATATAGCATGAGAAATGATAATAAAAATAAAATTACTGAATAGAAATTATTGTAAATTATTAATTTCTTATTTACAATTTAAAAAGAAGATGAAAAAAAACAACAAAACTAACAAATGCGAATCGTGATTAACTACCGTTCTTCATTCTACAGCGCAGTTACAAAAATAATTAAAAGTCGGGATATCATGATTTCAATTTCTTAATTCAGTATAAATATAAATAGAGATATTATTCCTCACATAAATAAACATACAAAATACAAGTGATTCAATTAAATGTTTTTTCGTTAAAATTTCTGTATTTGAAGAGATAGAGAGAAGGTTAATCAAGCAAAGTAGTATTATTTTATCCAGCTATATTAATGAAAAATAAATAAAAACAATCGAACTTATCACACGAGTAATTTATAAAAATAATAGGTACGATCTATTGGTGTCAGAAATCTTCCTACTTCTTCTAGTAGAACATCAATGGTCGTTCTTTTGCGTCAAAAAAATCGAAATATTCCTACGAATCATTCCAACTTCAGAGTTGGAAGCGTTGGTAGGAAGATATATAGAGTGGAGATAAATTCAAAATTTTACTAGCCGACTGTCGCGCGTACATTTCTGTCACATTTGTGAATGTTTAGAGTAGACCAGAGACAACTATCTAAAGAGAGATTGGACAGATTTATGGGTGACCTTGAAACAAAGTGTTTGTTGATGAGGGGGAAACGGAGCACGGAGAAAATAGTTCCTTGCATGTTTCTTCAGATGGCAGCAAAATCACAAAAATAACGAAGACTTAACACAGAAGGCAATGCAAAAAAATATAGTTGAAAATTTAATCGTCAAACTGAAAAATTTAAAAGCTGACATGACATACATAATTTTTGATCCAACATTATTTGAATTTTTATATGTTTAAAACATACAGGGAACTCGTAAGGTATCTCATGACCATTAATTTAATTACTTTTTATATAATAATATTTATAAATTTTTCTTATATGTTTCTGTAGAATTTCATGGAGAACAAATTCTTAATGCTTGTATATCGAATATCAATAACTTAGGTGATATAGATTTTCACGAAACTTACAAATTAGAAGATAAATATCCTGTTGAACATTCATCAAATGAACTTGATCATTTGCGATTCTTCAGAAGAATTCTGTATGAGAAAAGAAAGGAACCAACGCAAAAAGAACTAAAAATCCACAGTATTTTAAAAGCTGACGATATCGTTCATAAAGTTACGACTATATGAGTTATGTGAAGAACTATGATGTTGGAGGTTGATATTCCTTAGCTCCCAATTTTCGTTTCTTTTTTTCACCCACGTACGTCTTTTTTCAACACATCTTTAAATAAGATTTTAAAATTCTTTCAAAAAATAATACTACTACACAAGTTAGAAATTGATCCTCGCGAAGAGGTGAGGAAATTGCAAAAAAAAATATACAAACTTGTATATACACATACATTTATATTTTTTACTATTCCTCAAAATAATTATTTGGATAAATACTATTAGACTCTCTTATTAATATTATTTATATACCTACTAAATGTTCTTATGCAATTTAAAATTTGTACACTATATATTTTAAATAAATATTCATAATACATATCAATGAGTTATTCTTTTTCTTTCATACATTAAAAAAAAAATTTAAAACACACACGCTCAACATTTTAAAGATGTAGTTACCGTGGTTTAGTTAGTTGCATATGTTGATAGATGGCGAACTTTATGACGATACAAAAGCATTGAGTTTCCAATCTCTCTTTAGATAGTTGTCTCTGGAGTAGACTGTGCTCAACAAAAATATCTCCTTTACGTTTTTATTATTTAATATATTTTTATATAATTATAATCTCTGTAATATTTGCATAACAACATTTCGAATATCCAAAATAAACATACAAAGTTATCTTTAGTTGTTAACTAACAATAACATATAGCCACTGCCACTGTTCTATACGCGATTCAAGTTGAGCGGACTCTATCTGCTGACCAAACATCGCACTAATTATGTGACGTCACAACGAGTATAGTTTCTTACACTCCGTAAGAAGTAACGTTAGAATTTTAGACGAGATTTTAAAAATTTAGCAAGTATTTAAATTTATATTTATTGGTGATGATTGTGAACACTTTCTCTGTTTAATTATACAATAAAATTCGAGAGTATTCCTAGTATGTTGAGACATTGTATATTTTTAGATAAATAAGGTTAAGTATAATGTTTGTAGTTGTTTGTTAAAATAATGACATAAATTTACTATAAATAAGTTAAAAACAACATGAATGCAATATTAGATTGTTTAAGGATTAATTATATATTTGTAAATATTATAGAAATACAGAATTTTCACCAAAACCAACGAAATCAAGTGTACTGTTGTGTTCCGAAATGTCATTCCAAAAAATCGAGAAATCCCACCCTTTGTTTCACATATTTCCAAAACGTTAAATTTATAAATAAATATTGCATCGAAGAAATAATTCAGACACTATAATAGATTAAACTGTTAATTGGAAAACGAGTTACAAATTCAATGTTTGTTCCTTATATTTTTGTAATGAAGATTACTCATATATTGGTAGTTCTAAAACAATATAAATATATTCAATTATTTTATTATGTATTTATATTTAGGTTAATTTATACATATTTATATTTAGGTTTTATATTTATACTTAGGTTAGTTTCCCGCCATACACGAACAAGATGCTTTTTATTGCTAGTGAACCAGAATTTATCAATTTTCCAGCAATTTCATGCTGATATTTATTTACGCCGCTGATTTGTGGGCATAATCCAAAGAGAAGTGTTTAATTTTTGTGTTTTTACCATATGCTAGCATATGTCCAGAATTCAATATTTCATCATCCTCTGCATTTCTGCTGCACGCAGAAGCATTTAAATAATTAAACACCTCCTTTAGTAACAGTCTCATTACTAATAAACTATTAATTCATGAAATATATGTATTAAAACGGCAATACACACACAAACTTTAATGCAGAAGTGAACGACAATTTGAAAACATACTCGTTGTGACGTCACGTCACGTGTTAAAAGTTGCGGGAAAAGTTAATTTGAATCGCCTCTGGTAACCTTCGAAACAGCTGATCTTGCTGCCCTGGCGAGTAACTGGGCGCGTTCACTTGGGATGCAGCGATGCGAGCGCTGCCAGCGCTAAGTAGCGATGTGCGCAGTGAACGCTTGTTTTTATGTAGCGCTGCTCTCCAGCGCTTCAGAAAAACGTAGCGTAATATTTCTATGCTGCAAACTCACAGCGGAGATGCAGCGAAGTTATCAGCTGTCACTTTGTGAAAAAATGGCGTCAGAACAGCATGTGGGTGTCACTTGTAACTACGAAATTTATTAAATTAACTCATCTATGCTGTCGATATGCATAATTTAATGTATTTTTTTTAGGTACATTTATATAAAAGATGAATTTGACATAAGCGGGAAAAGAGGTTTGTTGATGTTCAAATGTTGCTATGGTTACCGCTCCGTGTCGTTCACTGACGAGCTGAATCGCTAACTCAGCGCTACATTTCAGCGCTCGCATCGCTGCATCGTAAGTGAACTTCATTGGCAACCAACTTTCTTGGCGCTAATTCAAAATCTGAAGTCAGTTTGCCTTACAGTTTGGTAAGAACAACAAATTTTTCTAGTGTTTCATTGTGCGAGCTTAATAGGTGGTTTTTACAATGTCTATGTATTTCAAGAAGCTATCACCTGATATGCAACTTCGGTTTTTAGCTAAAATCAAGTTAATTAGTAATATTGACCCGTATTGGTGCGATGAAAGTGAGTTTTCATAGGATATATCGGATTTTCCGAATATTTTTCCAATGGATATAATCAATTATCTTATTACCAAAAAAAGTGTTTACATCCAAGAGTAATTAAATGCTTTTCGGAGTTATAAGCATATAAGTTTTATCAGAGCAGTTGACGATATAGAAATTTGAAAGAAATGTATTAATTACAGGATAGGGGAATAATTTAATATTGAAATCAAGTGAAATATTTATAACTTCAATACTCCAAATACAATATTTTATCTCATAAAATGAAATAAACCTTTTAGTTTTTCTAGAGTTATTGCGGGGTCATTGATCTCTTACAATTAAAATTTGTCTAGAATTATAAATATTAGTCTACAAATTACTTTTTCATGAAATTTTTCTTTTAAATAGGTATTATTCATTACAAAATATGCTTTAATAAAGGTATTTATTTAAACTTTAAATTTTCGTTTATTAATGTAACAACTTCACACCGCACGGGGCAGCAAGATCAGCTGTTTTGAAGGTTCACGGAAACAGCTGAGTGCCCGGTCTCTATTGTATTTATTTTTGTACTTGACAGTTATTTGCTACTGAGCGTTCTATTGCTTTAAGAATATTCTTATTCTAGTAGGAATATTTCTGACACCGATAGAACGTACCTAATATTCTATTCGCGACTCTTCTACTAGATATGTGGACACTCAGATCTTGGTTATTTTTTCCCTTATAAAAAATTATCTGATAATATATATGTATTGATGTAGTGACAATTGAAATAATTGGAAACAAATATAGAAAAATCTACAATAATTGTATTAACATAAAAAACAGTCAAAATGAACCTGGAATGACTGCAAAATTGTAATATGTTTTTACATCAAACAATTTCTTACACCGTCCTTGAGGTACAAAAAATTCTATAATGTACCATTGCCGCCCTGCGGGTCAACTAAATATTTGCAAGAAAGATTTTTGCTATTTAGTAGTATTTCTATTTGCAAATGTAAATATATTATTTTTAAATTAATAATTTTATACATATTATTATTATACGTGCCTTATAATCAAAAGAGTTTTATAAATTTTTAAGAACAAGGCACATTAAAAATGCTTATATTTTATATATTTTATCAATAATATAAAACTGGTAAATCAAGAAGCCTTAACTTTTAAGTGGATAAATAAACCAATATCAATTTAAAAGTCATTTGTCGGTATTAACAGACTATAGTGTTGGACGACCAATGCATTGTGAATTTTTTATAATTTTTAGAAACGCGAGAACAAAGGGCCAGTAAACCATTTTACTTTATTACACTTATAATCCTATCCCCACGCAAAAATACAAAGTTAAGAAAAGGATAGATGCGGCAGGTATAGGGGACGGAAGATCACGTGACCTATCATATGTTTTGTCCCTTTCTCACTTCAGACTCGATCTTCAGCTCTGTCCCATGCTAACTTCAGACTCTACTTTCGACGCAGTGCGCATGCGTCAGTTTGAATAGCTGTCACATTTCTAGCAAGATATCAAATGAGAATAAAATGAAGACAATAAGAATCAAATAGGTTTTTATTAAATCCTTCAATAATATAATATAATGGAAGATAACAATGTGATCATATGTATATTCATAAGTATTACGATCAGGATGCTCTTCGTCTTCATTCTTGCTTAAAAAGCAAATATTATCAACAGTAATTGACAATTTATAAATTTATGGCTTCATCAACGACTTACTATCAAATCTGAGTAATCGATAATATGTCAGCAAGTGATATTCTCATAAATATAAACGGCCACGAGCCACAGACGACGTCTCTTTTGTTTTTCACATGTAACCTACCTACCCTACCTATACAAATTGTCACTTGTTACTTACGTTTAAATATGGTTAGGTTTTAAATATTACCTCGATAATCGATGCTTGATGGGGTATCAACAGTTTTATATTATAATCCGTCGACAAACTTGCATCCAACAACGCACCGGCATCGTTTGAAAAAGAATGACAACACTCACAAACAACAGAAAATAACAATAACAGAAATAACAACAAACAAGATAACAAAAAAAAAACAAATAATAAAACACTACAATGAATAACAATAACACAATCAATCGCTATATGCACAAGAACCGCCAAATAACAAAATGACAACAAACTCCACGCTTGCGCAAACTCATTCTTAAAATTTACCGCTAGAAAAATATGACAGCTATTCAAACTGAGGCATGCGCACTGCGTCGAAAGTAGAGTCTGAAGTTAGCATGGGACAGAGCTGAAGATCGAGTCTGAAGTGAGAAAGGGACAAAACATATGTTAGGTCATGTGATCTTCCGTGCCCTATAGACAAATCGGGTCTCTCATATGCCAATGAGATTTCAAATTTATTTCTATTTTTAGTCACATTCATTACTTATGCTACAAAATAAAATATTTCGCTTTTTTGCCAATTAAAAATTAAAGATCACGAATTAAACATTCTAATGAATTATTGTTCGTATATGAAGAAAAATTATGATTCTATACAATGTTGCGATTTCTTTGCCCACATGACTTTAAAAACTTCTCTGAAATAATATAAATATAATAATTTTTACAATTATATTAGTTTATATGTAGAATCCATATATTTTTTAGATTAATAATGTAAAAAGTATTTCGTATGTTGCAATATAAATCAATCTTGTATTACAAGTATTATATTTTGTGTCATTTTAAATTCGCCACGCTTTACTCTGTAATACCGACCCAAGAGGATAGACACCTATAGAAAATAGTGTGAACTATTTTACTAAAAATTTTGCTACTGACGCAAATTATTTCACCTAATATATTGTCACCTTTTTCTCAAAATCTATTAGAGCAATAAAGTTCAAATTTAGTATTGGTAACATATTTGACATACTTTATGGTTTGAGATAAATTTGGCTCGATTTTATCATTCAATTCGAGAAATAATTTTTTTATTATTGTCAACAATAACGTAAAAAAACTGAAAATTATTTCATTCTACAAACAAAAAAATATGTATCTTAATTATATATGTTTGACAGAAAGAAGAAAAGAGAAAATGATGACAAAAAATACACTGTTTTGCGTATGGGACCCGCAATACGTTAACGCACCCTTAAGGCCGCTCCGGAGTACATGCGAAATTGCTTAAAAATGCTATATATTTATCTGCTGTTCTATACGGCCAAATTTAATAAAATTTTATATAAATTATGATGATATACAAATATTAACATTTGTCGTTCAGTTTTTTGATAAAGTTTATAATAAGCAAGATATAGCCATTTCTATGTTTAGACATTAGTAAACTTTTCACAGATTGCAGAGCATTACAATATACAAATTATATATAAAATGAAACTTTTTACCGATTAAATTTATTTAAAAATGCCCCGTTCAAGAGAAAACAATATATTTGTTTTCGATTTTCACATCATAATTTCATGTTTTTAAACCCAAATATACAAAACTATGCAACCAAACTAACATTTGTGCCCTCAGCGACGATGGTTAGTGAGCAGGTACATTTTTATTGCGGGGTCCACATTGACTGCTTTACTACTTGAACATTTATTTTATAAAAAGGACAGGGATCTTAGAAATCTGACAACATACGACTTGGAAGTCATTTTACAGAAAAATTTTCTTGATTGTGTGAAACAAAAATATTGTAGAAAACTGTTTTATGATATAAAATGACAAAATTCAATATAAACTTACAATTAAATCATTTTTTCAGGTTATGAGATTATCAAAATCTATGTATATTATCTATATAGTCAACAAATAATTTATCATTTATTCAAATTAAAAAATGAAATTAGTAGGTAATCCACGACTATATCTACGATCAACTAATTCGGGTAACAAAGAATTTTGATAAAAATGAATTAGTTTTGGAACCATTATTTCTTCCTAAAATACAGAATACTTTTCTATTTTTTCAATATATATATATATATATACAGGGTGGAGAATTTTGATAAAAATGAATTAGTTTTGGAACCATTATTTCTTCCTAAAATACAGAATACTTTTTCAATTTTTTCAATATATACAGGGTGTAAATGAAATAAGTGCATTAAATTTGACCAGTAGTATAACTCATCGAGAGCAACAATATTTCTTAATAACTTTTTCTCGAAATCGCATATTTTTTTAGCATTTTTACCACCCCGTAAATTGACGAGTCGTTCCAAATATTTTTGTGATAATTGAATGCAGCAGCAATAGCTATGAAAAATTTTGTTTTAGCAATTGACAGTCCTGTCAATTGTTGCAATTAAATTTTGACAGTAATAAACTTGTTTATAAGGTAAAATTCTGTCAAAATGCGAGTACACAGACATTGTAATTACTTACCTATGGTTTATTTATTTATTTTTTACTCGTATCTGTACTACATGTTACTTGACATCACGGTTCTCATAAAGACAGTGTCATGGAGTTGCCAACGCATTTACACGGAGCGTTTCCAAATCATCACCAAATCATTCTGTTCTTAATATTCGCACATTTGTTAATCTTGTACATCTGTATCCATACCATGTGCAAAAAGTTCAATGTTTTCAGCACATAACAGACTTCAATTTTGGGAATGGCTCATAATGTTCATTCATGAGACTGAATTTACTTGGGACGGTGTATTTATTATGCACAATACACATCTTGACAGACGAAAATGCTGTAAAAATTTTCATTAAAAAATGTTTGGGGAACAATAAATGGACGACTAATTATTGGTACTCATGTACCTCTTTTAAATGGACAAAAGTTTGTACTTACATTTTTTAAATAACGTATTTAAACTATTATGATTTATCGACGATAAATAATCATCTCATAACCTAATAACTATGCTTTTTCTCTTCCTCTAGTTACCCCGTCACTCCTTGTCTTCCTCTATTCACACTATTCACAGGTAAAGATAAAAAGCCTGTTTCAATACACAACTTTATAATTTTGTTATCCAAAATTTAAATTTATTTATTTTAAAAATTGTATTATTACGTATTAATTAATAATAATGTTATTTCCCTTGATTCGTTTATTAATTACTGTGACTGTAAGTGTAACCGATAACCGACAATTTTTGAGCTGCTTGTATCCCACTTGAATGGCAGCTGCTCATTTGTTCTCCATGAGCGGGTAACGAAATATGCAGCAAATCTTTAAAGAATTTTAACTCAAAATCTAAAAGACTTAGAAAAAAAAGTTATTAAGAAATATTGTTGCTCTCATCGAGTTACATTACTGGTTAAAATTAATGCACTTATTTCATTTACACCCTGTATATATATATATACATATATATACAGGGTGTTGGCGGTTAGGGGTGAACATAGGGATTTAACATGGGATTTTAGTTTTTTGTAATTTCCTGCTCTCCTGTTCATTTTACGGCAAAAACTGTAGAGTACAAAATTGTTCAGAATTAAAAATTGCATACAAAAATGTATTTACATTTATTATTATGTTTTTGGTTTCTTCACAATTTTAAAAAGAAATTTCAAAATTTCTGTTATTTTGTAGCAATAGTCATGGAATTTATTTTTTTCTGGTTGTCAAAAATTATTTATAAACGTCAACCATGCGTTAATCTAACTTAAAAATTAAATAAAAACAAACAACTTTTAATTTTAATACGCATTTTTTATTAGGTATACCATTTAATAATAAACCAATTCCAAATGTATCAACTACGTAGAATTTTGATTTATCATAGCCAATACCATTTCTTCATTCACTTCGTTATGACGTCTTCTATTGTTATTATCATTATTATTGTTATTATTATTATTATTATTTCCTTCATTACCTTCGTTCACAGCTACACTAGCTGTGTTCTCAAATTTTTTAACAAGTTTACAAATTTTTGCTATCATAGGAATTGGTGTATTTTCGTACTTTATGGAAAACAAATCACGTATTCTTCTAAAACTATTTCCACCATAATAATTTTTATAACGAAAACTCGTTCCTTATTCGAATAAACATTCATTATTAAATTAACTTTTTATTAGAGAAAATTTCGAAAATTTGACAGAAATTGAATGACATTATTATGTTTAAACATTTGAGTTATAAGTCATGGCTATTGCTACAAATAAACAGAAATTTTGAAATTTCTTTTTAAAATTGTGAAGAAACCAAAAACATAATAATAAATGTAAATACATTTTTGTATGCAATTTTTAATTCTGAACAATTTTGTACTCTACAGTTTTTGCCGTAAAATGAACAGGAGAGCAGGAAATTACAAAAAACTAAAATCCCATGTTAAATCCCTATGTTCACCTCTAACCGCCACCACCCTGTATATATATATATATATATATATATATATATATATATATATATATATATATATATATATATATATATATATATATATATATTTGTGTATATTACAAAGTAACATAAATTTCTATTAGAAATATTTAATTGACCCTGTATCTGTACATAAAATTATCGTTTTTTTTTTTTTAAAAAAAACAACGTACCATTTCGGATTTCTAAAGATTTTGCATATTCTTTCTCTACTGTTTCAACAACTGTCATATCTCGTGCACTGTATGGACATTTTATTTCACAAATTTCTTCACAGCCGATCAGTCCATCCGGCGTCGCTCCCAAAACGGTATGGATTCATGTATGAAAAATCCACTTCTATTAATTTTTTTAAGCATATCTTCCAGGATTTCAATAGCCTTTAGAACCGGTAAACGAATTATATAATATATTTTTAACTACATTCGCTGTGGACGTTCCTTTCCGCTTTTTGCAAATCTGTCAGAAGTGTATGGAACGTCGTTTGACTTTTTATTCAACATGATATTCATATTTCTAATTGTTAATAGGATGTTGAACCATATTTTTAAATATTTATATTTTAATATGTTTCTTATATTTTTCATGATTTAAATATATCACAAACATATTTTTAAATAAATAAAAATATCATTGGGATTCATTTAATTTATTTAAAATGTTCTCAAGCATATTTTTTTGTAAATGAAATATAAACCCCCAAACAATGGGGACTTATACAATTCAAACTTTTTGGGCGCCATCTAGTGAGTAAAAAAGTATGTAATAAGTAGTAATGTAGTGAGCAAAATTTAGCACTACAGTTTGACATTTATCATGTGATGCAGCACGTGATCACAACAACTGTTCTTTGAAAGGAAACGTAAACATTTTTATATAATTATTTAAGTATATGATCTACCCATTGCATACCTTGCAATTAATTCATGTTTATATCCACTTTTCTTCAAACACCGGCATTCTAACCATCTTTTCAACTGTAAGACTGAATGATTTCAATGTGTTTAAACACAAATCGTGGCCCCGGTACATCATTTGTGTTAAACTCATTATTTATTTGTGAACTTGTTTTTTTTTTTTAGACATATTTCAAATTCCGAAGAACACTACACTTTAGTACAAGAGATAATTAATAACAGAAACTACGCAAAATAGCATAACCAAACTTTTCTGACTAAATAACAAACAAATTGTAGGATCAACGAAGCGAAGTGCTGAAGGGGACAGCATACAATTTAGTCGGCCGTGATATATCACCTCGCTTTTTCTAAAAATTTGTTGTCCTTTTCTAAACTGTGTGGAGGGAGGTCCGCCACCGATCCGCCGCGGGTGACGTCAAATTCATAAGTCCCCATTAAAGATAAGGTTAAATTTTCAAAATGTATTTGAAAATATGGTTAGTGTACTCGTGAATTATCTTTTTAAAAACATATTTTTAATTCACAATGCAAACTCAGTTTTATTTGAATTCAAAATTTGTTTGTGGTATTTCAATTCTCTGTCTTTCTCTTACTCATAGCGTTATATGGGAAAAATAGAAAGAGACAGAGAATTAAAAATATGTATCAGTAAGTTTGTAACCATATTTCTAATTCGAAACATATTTGAAATTCAAACATATTTTTAAATGAGTATTTAAAATTATGTTACGAGTTCAAAAATGTATTTAAAAATATGTCTTATTTAATTTTTACAAACTTACTGATACATATTTTTAATTCTCTCTCTTTCTATTTCTCCCATTTAACGCTATGAGTAAGAGAAAGACAGAGAATTAAAAATACCACAAACAAATTTTGAATTCAAATAAAACTGAGTTTGCATTGTGAATTAAAAATATGTTTTTAAAAAGATAATTCACGAGCACCCTAACCATATTTTCAAATACATATTGAAAATTTAACCTTATTTTTAATTGTTCGCGGGTTTATATTTGATTTACAAATATGCTTGAGAACATTTTAAATAAATTAAATTAATCCCAATGATATTTTTATTTACTTAAAAATATGTTTGTGATATATTTAAATCATGAAAAATATAAGTAAAATATATATTTAAAAATATTGTTCGACATCAATTAGAAATATAAATATCATGTTGAATAAAAAGTCGAACGGCGTTCCATAGAAGTGCGAGGTATTATAAGAGCATTATTTGGATATTTTACAACCCCTAATAAATAGACCCTCGGCCGGCAGACAGTGGTTTCAAGAACAGCAACATAGCAAGTTCCTGTGTTTAAAGGTTGCATAAGATTTCGGGGCAAATACGAAATTTCTATTCACTCCGGAGCGGCCTTAAGTAGCATATTATAAATCTACTCGCAAAAATAAAACTTTTTGAAAACCTATTTGATCGAACAAGAAATTAAAGTTATATAGGTTATGACTGTTATAATTCTTTAATAACTGTACATTAAATTACTGTAGCCCAGGCAAATGTCAACGTAACTACATCGTTACATCATAGACCACGGCTGGCCGCCAATAAAGGAAGAATTAGTAGTCAGTTGAGTTGTAAACCTTTAGAGAAACGGTTCAATATAATAAATTAAAAGGAAACAATTGTTTGATTTGTTATAATCTTCACCTTTATTAACATTATTCTTAACATCAGAAGTGGGATCACTCGCGTTGCACAGAAGTTTGGTGATTTTTTTATACGTTTTATTGTGAAGTGTTGGGTGAAGTGTAATGTCAACTAGATCAAAATAGAAGAGTCACCAAGTATATCGCAGACCACAATAGCCGGATTGATTAAAGTATTGGCAGGCACTTAGGCGGAGCTAGCAGTTTCAAAATCGAAGACTGGCGATGCAACTAATTGGTTTGGTTATTTTAAATTCGCTGGTAATTAGTTTAGATAAACGTTCTTCAAATGCTGGTAAGAGATGGACAATTTTTATTGCAAGATGCAGTTAGCTTCTTTTTAAAGCAGCTTTGTTAATTTTTTTTTCTTATATTTTTCATAGTAGATACAATTTTTTTTTTTGATATGAGGGTTTCTTGGAAGGAAAGAAACTCATTTTTCTTGATATTTTACTACGTTTACATGCATTTTTGAAAATGGTTTCAGTTGTCAGTCAAAATTACACGAAAGTGTTTACATGTAATTTTCAAAACAGGTTTACAGATTGATTTGAAAACAGTTTCGGCGCCTGCGCACTTGGCCGATGTAAGTGACAAATCCTCTTTACTCCAAATTCTTCGTTTTGCTATTATTCCAATTATTTTTTTCTACTTTGTACCACTACACACTAAAACTACACTACTGTCAGTTTATTTGTAGGTTAGTAACACGAAGTAACACACAGCGGCAGAAACATTATGCTATGTACGCATGCGCAATATCGAAACTGAATTTTAAGTGTTTACATGAGTAGTTTTGAAACTAGTTTTCAAGTCAAACCCATGAATTTTAGTTTTGGTTTGAGATAACTCAAAACCGTTTTGACACTGTATACATGGCGTTTTCAAAACGTTTTGAAAACGGTTTTAAAACTGCATATAAACTCAGTAATTATTGAGCCGGACGTACGTAATATAGCAATAGATCGAGATTCTCATTTATTTAGTAATTTAACAGCGAGAAATGAACTAATACAAATTTCTTAAAACAGAGTTACTCAAATAATCGCATTCATATTTTTTGGTGATCTTGCAGGTTTTACAGGCGTATATGAGGAGGAGAACAGTTTGAACATTTTTGATAAAAATCCTAAGTTTAGTGTGTTTTTATTTGTTTAGTTTTAGATATTTTCATTATACGAAATACTTGTTTTTTTATATATATTTTTTTTGTTATTATACCAATTACATTTATTTTAGCCCCTTCGTCTGTGGTTATGATGCTACCCACATAGAAAAATTCCTCAACGCATTCTAATGGTTCATTATATAAAGATTTGTTGGATTTGTTCTAACAATTTTTTTATTCATTTAGTTTTTTTAACACTGATTTGTAGATTCCAGTAATTTTAGATGAAAATGAAACACAGGACACAAAGACGGAATTTACACTTGGAAAATACAAATATAATAGTGGTAGTAATGATGATCAATTTGTTGCCGTTGATACGACTACAATGTGTATGGAATAAGTCAAGAATATTATATGGGTGCAGACAAGGCATAAGGGGGGAATATTGACATCATTGTATGAGTTGCAAGTAGGCCTGGGAAAAAATATCGATATATCGATAAATATCGATATTTAACAATTTATCGAACCTGGATAATCCTTTTTTTTATCGATATATCGATTATTATCGATATTTATCGATAACTATCGATTATTGTCGATATTAATCGATAATTATCGATTATTGTCGATATTAATCGATAACTATCGATTATTATTGATATCTATCGATAATTATCGATATTAATCGAAAATTATAGATTTTTATCAATATTTATCGATAACTATCGATTATTGTCGATATTTATCGATTATTATCGATATTAATCGATAATTATCTATTTTAATCGATATTTCGATTTCATAGATTTCTATCAAATATTCTTGTTTTTGCAAATAAATTACAACATGAAACATGAACTGTGAACTGCGCAACCAGAGTTCCTTCCTACATAACACGCCGTTTTAAATTTTAATTATGTTTTTCCCGGCCATATGTTACTATACTCCGCGCGTCGAACAGATGGAATCGTCAAAGTGCGTTCACCAAATGTTTGTTTAAAATTTAATGTAAAATGGTAGAAATAAAACAGTTAAAAGTAAAAAAAATATATTTTATTATAATAAATATAAGCATACTCCAAAAGTGTTTAAAAAATTATGATATTAATAAATTGGAATCGAACGTTCAAGATCCGTTTTACTTTCAAATAAAATTTATTTTGAATTTTAAAACAAACCAAACCATAATCAAATTAAAGATACTTGAACCTTGAGTTATATATTTATAATTATCGATTTCTCCAGTAATTATTGATATTTGTAAGCAATTATCGTTATTTTGTCGATAAGTATCGATATTTTTCGATAATTATCGATATTTGTCGATAATTATTGATTTTTGTTTAAAATTATCGATCATTATCGATTTTTGTCGATAATTATCGATGTTTGTTGATAATTATCGATATTTGTCGATAATTATAGATATTTGTTGATAATTATCGATATTTGTCGACAATTATCGATATTTATCGATAATTATCTATATTTGTCGATAAATATCGAATTATCGGACAAATCGATATATCGGAAAATATCGATATTACTTTGATATCGAATATCGATATCAAAATTTAAGTATCGCGCAGCCCTAGTTGCAAGTTCACATATTCACCAATACTGTGAGGACTGGATTTGGAAAAGAAATGATTTTGGTTCTTTTTTGAAGAAGTTAATGTTTTTTGCAACTTTAATTTATTGGGGAGGTTTATTGTGGATAATTAAGCAATTCTTTTTTTCTGGACTGTTTTTGGTTACATTTGGCTTGGTATTCGGGACATGGAGATTGTCTTTGTGTCTTGTGCTGTAGGCATGTTTGTCGGGAACTGGACTGGGAGAGCCTTTGTTTTTGTAAACATGGATGCAGGGTTCCAAAGTGGAAGTGTATATTACCGTTGAAATGTTCGGTTTTTTGAGGGTTGCGTGGCAAGATGCATTGAAACTTACTCCAGCCAAACAACGGACAATTCTCTTTTGACAGATAAAAACATTTTAACTAGCTTGCGAGGAGCCCCAGAAGCAAAACTTAATAAAAATTAACGTCCGTATTACACTTATGAGTTATATCATTAGTATCTTTACCCGACACAATTAAACTATTATCATCTGCATATAGAATCAGAAAACAGTCGTTCGTTGAAGCAGTAGTTAAATCATTAACATAAATTATGAATAAAACTGATGCTAGTATAGTAACTTGCGGTAGACCCACGGTAATGTAGTACTTAAGACTTTATAGTTTGATTCTTATAGAATTGATCACTATGCTTAAGAGCAACGTATTGGCGTCTATTATTTAAAAAGCAGACAATCTAGGAAAGAGAAACCCCACGAATACCGAGTTGTTCCAGCTTTAGATAATAAAAGAGAGTGATCAACACAGTCGAATGCTTTACTGAAATCACAAAAAAACATTTTGTAAGAAAAAAAATATTGATAAAAATTGTAATTCGTAAAGCGAGAAAATTTTAATAATGGAGGACCTGTAAAAATGAATTGGTACAAGCCAGTATGTGAAGAGTTGACGATTGGGAAGTTTGGCCCAATGGTACATAAAATTTAAAGAGACTATAGCAGAGTGAGTCCATTGCTTGATTAAGCACATTTTGCACTCCTAAGCAGGTAATAATGATTAATAATGATATTAGTTTACACTTAAAAATATTATTGCCTCCTGTTTCAATACACAACCATTACCATTAATCGTGGAAATTGGCGAGTATAACGACCTAAAAAAATTTACTTGAATCTAATCAAAACTGAAATTAATGTCAGCATGAACGAGTGGTTTAGATTTTTACAAATATAATCAATTTTTATATTTTGTTTTGTGTTTAGGATGTGACTGTGAAACATGTTTTATAATCATCAGTACCTATTCTGAAGGCTAGTCTATCTGTTTGTGACAAGTAGCACAATATGCGAGTGTGAGTCGCATCCCGTGGCCGCTGAGGGCCGTCGACTCCTTTTAGATTATGGTTTAATCCACTCACTTGCTTAGCTGGACGCAAACAAAAATTCAGTGAGGGAAACCAGTGGAACTCCAACCACATAAACCCTACAGGAGCAGATTTTACAAGAGTTAGGAAAATGGTGATGATCATTTTATGGTTCCTTGTTGTGAGAAGTATTAGCGATATGAATCTAAAAATTTATAGGAAGTTAAACCTTTGGTGATAGTTTTGGTTTGGATATTAGAAGCTAGTAACGCTTAACATCAAGATATGTTGAAAGCCAGTAACGTTTTGTATCAAGCCTTGTTGTATGCCTATGGCGCTTTACGCGTAACTGCAGATTGGATGCCATATATTTTAGAATTGAAGAATAAGGAGTCTGGTGAATTACATGAGCTCAGTGAAAAAAAAAAACAGGAATAAAGATTACAAGTTTAGTTATTGTAATGCTGGATTCAGTTGGTTCAGGATATTAATTAAATTTATGTGCGAATATAGTACTGGATTGTAGTAGGCCCTGGATCTGAACAAAGAATTTAATTGAAATATTTATTTGTCTTCGCACAGTTGAGTTGAATTGAAATGTTTGTTTTACGCCGAATTGAAATGAAGTGATTGTACGCCGACTTGAAATGAAATGATTGTGCGAAGAGTTGAATTGGAATGTTTGATTTACGCCGAGTTGATTTGATTTGTTTTAGGCCTTGGTAGCGCCGAGTTGATTTGATTGTTTGTTTTGCGCTTTAGTAGTGCCGAGTTGAATTGATTTGTTTGTTGTGGGTCTTGGTAGCGCCGAGTTGAATTGATTTGTTTGTTTTGGGCCTTGGTAGCGCCGAGTTGAATTGATTTGTTTGTTTTAGGCCCTGGTAGCGCCGAGTTGATTTGATTTATTTGTTTTGAGCCTTGTTGGCGCCGAGTTGATTTGATTTGTTTGTTTTGAGCCTTGGTAGCGCCGTGTTGAATTGATTTGTTTGTGTTGGACCTGGTATCGTCGAGTTAAATTGATTTGTTTGTTTTGGGCCTGGTAGCGTCGAGTTGAATAGATATATTTGTTTTGAGCCTTGAATGGCGAATGTTTTGAACTTTAAATAGCCATTGTTTGAACCTTAAATAGTCGTGAAGATTCACCAGCATTTAAGGAAATGATGGTTGAAGCATCATAGCGCTTCATTTCTGCAGAGTGTGGACAATTAGATGGATGTACTTTAAATAATATTTTGTTTATTTTTTTTGCAAAGCTGTTAAAGATAGCTGTGCGAGAGCGTATAGAGTTTTTATTACAATTAAATGCAAAAAGAGTTAGGACAACAGCGTACCATCCTGAATCAAACGGTTTAGTAGAAAGGTTTCACAGACAACTTAAGACTTCCTTAAAATCTTGCAATAATCCTAGAGATTAAAATCTTCAAATGATGGTACTTCCGGTTGACCAATTGTAACCAAAATCTAATCAGCTCTTCATATGGATGTAACGAAGAAGTATACAAAAAAATTATAATTTTTGTAACTGTAGTATAAGAGTTATCGCAGACGAAAATTTTGTTACACACACACACACACACACACACATCCACACACACACACATCCACACACACGCGCGCACACACACACACACACACACACACACACACACACACACACACACACACACACACACACACATACACACACACACACACACACACACACACACACACACACACACACACACACACACACATACAGACATCATCGTAAAAATAGTAAATTCGTATTCTAGGGACCCTAAAACGTGCTTATTGATTAAAAACTCATGATCGAATTTTTTGACCAAAGACAATACCTTCCTTACCTAAAGGTGACGGAAGGTAAAAATTATCTTATAGAGTTATTAGATACGTATTTATTTAAATGAATAAAAATGGCGGAAAATAATGTGCTGGGTCACATTTTTTCAATTCTAAATACGTTGTTAACAGTTGAGAAGTTATAAAATACGTATAAAATAAGTATTAGTTTATGATTTATTTATTTTTCAGTATCAGGAAAGGATACAGAAGACGTTACCGTTTCCGGTATTGCCGATCAGGATATTCCTCAAACTCCTCGTGTGAAGCAGCAACTGAAGGCTTCCGCTACTACTAGTACAGGTCAGTTTAATTTTTTCTTTTATTTATTACTTAAACTAAAAGTTTAACCCCATTTTTTAAAACTTTCATACAGCTTCCACGCGTTTATACAAAGTTTCTTTCCCATGTACTCAATTTACCGAAAGAAGTTATGTTAATAGAATATACGTACACTTATTGGTTGTGGTTATTATTTAATTTAAACAATCGATTAATATTTGTTGTGGTTTTCTTGGAGTTTATTGGTGTAGGGATACCGTAAATAATAACAGTCAAACGGTCACAATAAAATGTAAATAGATACATTGGCGTTTCTTCTTTACGAACAATAATATAGAGTTAAAGAAAGCTTTTTATGTATGTGAATACATATAGTGTTGGACAAAACTGTGGAAACTTATAACATTTTTATTAAATTTCTCATAGCTTTTGTATATTACAAACTTGTTTCTTAAAGCTACTATAATGAAGAATAAATTTACAAAATTTTAAAATATGAATTATAATTTATATTACTCAAATTTGCTCTAGTAGGTTACAGATTTTTTGTAAAAACTGGTGATACAAAAAAGTGTCCTGGTCCATACTTTTGTACAACGCTGTACTTAATTTTAAGTGCTGGACTGGCCCCCGAACTAACTGTAATGTATAAGCAGCTTATTGAATTTAATTTTCTGAGAAATAAGTAGTTCTAACAGGCACTAATTTCCAATAATAATCCTTCAAGTATAAAATTTTTGTAAAGGTTTATTGTCACACTTTAATCTCCACCCGTTAATGCCGCGTACTAGGTAATAGCATTAAAGATAATCCTATAACATGGTTAACGACTGGTCCAAAAGTATAGTCAGCCTAACTGAAATTAATTTTCCAAGAAATAAGTATAGATTAACTAGCAATTACCATATTTATGGTAAAGAAAAGGAGAAATCTACTGACAGAAATTAATGTGCGAAACAAAAACCAGCTGACTCCACGGAAGGCACATTTATATAGAGCCACGGTGCAGTTACGCAACCAACACAATAAAATGGCTAAACGGTGTTTATCGTATAAACACATACGCGTTGTATGTGCTGCAGAAACAATGGCGGAGTCGGATTTTTATAAAAAATTAATTGAATCTGTGGACAAATTGACCTACAGCTTTATTTTATGCCAAATCAGAAATAAAAAATTGAAGCCAAAAGGTCGCAGATTTACCACGGAAGATAAAATAATGGCCTTGTCGTTGTTTAAACAGTGATAAAGGGTACCGACTACTCTCAAAAATGTTTGCCCTGCCATCCAGAAAAACAATGATGTCACTTCTGACTAAAATTCCCTTTAACACCGGAATAAATAATAGAATTTTTTTAATTTAAAAAATAGTGTCAGGAAACTTAAATCGAAAGAGAAATACTGTACGCTAGTATTTGATGAAATGTCCATCGCCCCTAATGTACAATACGACGCGCATGTTGATGAATTAACCGGCTTTGAAGATTTGGGAGGGAGTAACAGGAGGATTGAATTTTCAGACCATGCATTAGTATTTATGGTTCGCGGTATATATAAAAAATATAAGCAGCCAGTTGCGTACTACTTTACGAGAAGTGAAACTACAAGCATAAACTTAGTGCGAATAATAAAAGAAGTTGTTAGAGCAGTACGCACTACTGAACTACATATAGTGGCAACAGTCTCTGACCAAGCCCAAACAAATGTAGCCGCCGTAAATTATATTAAACGAGACACAATCAACGAGTACAGCAGGAAAGGAGAGGAATTCCGTGGATTAGGATATGAGGTTGATGGACAAGAAATCATCCATTTGTATGACTTTCCGCATTTGCTGAAGGGAATTCGCAATAACCTTCTAGTAAAAGATGCCCAATATAAACAAGATGGGGAAGAAAAGACAGCAAAATGGAGTCATGTCGTCGAGTTATATAATTACGACAAATGTGCCGTCGAAGACGATTTCCGGTTGCTGCCAAAATTGACAGATTTCGATGTAGTTGAAAAGAAAATAAAAAAAATGAAGGTTGCATACGCCGCACAAGTTATGAGCCAGCGGGTTTCATCAATTATGCGACGACTTGCAGAAATATCCCGTGAGTATATATGTGTATTTACTATATTTATTTCATTACATTTGTTGCAATGGAAAATTAAAAACGTCAAAATTAAATAAAATAATTGTAAATTATTCATCATTATCGAATCATACAGCTTATGATACCGGTCTATTTTCAGAATAATGCTCATAAGTATTATATTTTCTTACAGGAAACGGAAATCAGATCATCGATCCGGCTGCCACACAAACCGCTGATTTTCTCCTTCTGGTGGATATGCTGTTTGACAGTGTCAATGGCAGTTCCGTCACAGTCAAAAACGGGAAGAACTTCCGGTGTGCGATGACTAGGAATTCGAGGCATGTCAAACTTTGGGATGAGACAATAAAAGTTCTTGAGACAGTAAGATTTGTATGTCCAAAATCAAATTGACTCTTAATAATTCCGTCAATAAAAAATTTTATTCAAA
>OY720453.1:39068274-39133274 GCA_963082715.1 Harpalus rubripes
ATATATATATATATAATATATATATATATATATATATATATATATATATATATATATATATATATATATATATATAATATATATATATATATATGTATATAATATATATATATATATATATATAATATATATATATATATATATATAATATATATATATATATATATATATATATATTATATATATATATATAATATATATATATATATATATATATATATATATATATATATATATATTATATATATATAATATATATATTATATATATATATATATATATATATATATAATATATTATATATATATATATATATATATATATATATATATATATATACATATATATATATATATATATATATATATTATATATATATATATATATATATATATATATATATATATATATTATATATATATATATATATATATATATATATATATATATATATATATATATATATATATATATATATATATATATATATATATATATATATATATATACCGGGTGTCTTAGGCCGACCGACACATGGGCGATTAACATGTAAAATTAGTTAATTGTGAATAGTATCTCCCCAGTGCAAGATATTAAGATGAAATTTTGCATGCTTATCCGGGGATACTATTTCTATGGATTTCAATTCAAATCAGTCAATTTACATGTGTAATATTAGAATAAAATAAGAAAAATTGTAGAAGTACCATGAATGTTATTCATATCTTGAAAATAATAGTATCTAAGCAACAGCTCTGATAGAGTAGGGGTAACGTGCGCGCTTCACAATTTAGAGAGTCGGGTTCGAAACCAACCCGAGGAGTTGGTCACTTGCGAAAAAAGCGTACAATTCAATTTTAATTCCACTAATTCCTAACCAATTCCACTAATTCCTAGGTAATTCCTCTAATTCCCAACTAATTCCTCTAATTCCCAGGTAATTCCTCTAATTCCCAACTAATTCCTCTAATTCCTAACTAATTCCTCTAATTCCTATTCAATTCTTTTTAATTCCAGAAGTAATTCCCCGTTATAGAAAATTGAAGATAATATATTAAACAAATAAGTAATATTTCTTAAGTACATATTTATTTTTTAACAAACGCAATATACAGTACGTATATGTATAGATAGTAAATACAAAATAGTTTATTAAATAGAACATAATGATGAAATATTTTAATTATTAAATATTTATTTTAATTTTGGATTCTTCGCAGTCTGTGTGTGCGTATTCTTTTACTCTCTTTGCGAGGTAACCAGCAAAGTGTACTTTTTTAACAATACTTTTCGACCCATTTTTAATTTTTTAATTCACAAATCGAGAATTTTGTGTAACATTTTTTCTTTATTTTGCGCTGATTCACTATTTAAGTAGAATAAAATAGCATCACCTCAGTGCGACTGAAGTGCTGCCCGCCAGACTATAGAACATATTACAGTCTACGGAAGTATCCAGGCAGCAACAGAAATTTCTTCGAGGTAACACCCATGGCAACAGAAATGGTTAGAAAATTTGGATATCACTATATAGTATTTATTTATTTATTTATTCCTTTTACCTCATCAATTTCTATAATATATTCTGTTTTTATTATATGTATATGCCATACGATAAATTAAATTCTTTATATTTTTTTACCTCTATATCATCAAAATTTATTTCATCACCATATTCATAAGTATTTGTTTGGATGCCTCAAAAATTCACTCAAGACAAACATTTTTCTCCACTCACTTTTATTGTATTAAATTGGGAAATTAATTTCGTATTCCTACCTACATAATATATAGTAAATGCCTTCGATAAAAATGCTAAATTACTAAAAGAGCGGGTTAAAAAATATGAAAAATATAAAAATATCTATAACTTACTGCACTAAAATAAAATTTGTAATTTTAGTGAATTCCTCTAAAATTCTAGTTATTTCCTGGGTAATTCCTTCAATTCCCAACCAATTCCTTCAATTCCCAGGGAATTCCTATAATTCCGCGTTAATTCCTCTAATTCCATATTAATTCCTCTAATTCCTAGCTAATTCATGCTAATTCCTACTCAAGTGTACAACTAATTCCCAAGTGATTAACCCCTCGAACCAACCGACAGCAATATTTATTTTTTAATTTTTTCTTTTCAAAATAATTTTTATTATTAGTATGTTTTTAATCTTTTATTAATATTTAATTTAATAAAGTGGATACATTGTACAACAAGATTTATTTATTTAAAAAATATTAAATCGTACCTACTAATTACAACATTAAAATTTAAAAATTATAATAAATATTCAAAATGGCCGCCGTTTTGCGCTAAGCAAAATCCGAGACGATCGTAACATTGCTGTCTCACGTTGCTTAGCTGTCGATTAGAAATAAGCCTACATTCATTCCTTATTGCCGCTTTCAGGTCTTCTAAAGTGGTCAATTCATAATGGCCGTAAATTTTTGATTTTAAATGACCCCAAAGAAAAAAATCTAAGGGGCTTAGATCAGGAGACCTTGCCGGCCAATTAATTGGTCCATTTAAACCAATCCAGGGCTAACTATAATTTGAAGAAATTTAATTTATAATAAACCAATAAAGCAAATAATAAAATATTTTTTAAATAAATAAATCTTGTTACGTACAATGTATCCACTTTATTAAATTAAATATTAATAAAAGATTAAAAACATATTAATAATAAAAATTATTTTGAAAAGAAAAAATAAAAAAATAAATATTGCTGTCGGTTGGTTTCGAACCCGACTCTCTAAATTGTGAAGCGCGCACGTTACCCCTACTCTATCAGAGCTGTTGCTTAGATACTATTATTTTCAAGATATGAATAACATTCATGGTACTTCTACAATTTTTCTTAATTTCTTCTAATATTACACTTGTAAATTGACTGATTTGAATTGAAATCCATAGAAATAGTATCCCCGGATAAGCATGCAAAATTTCATCTTAATATCTTGCACTGGGGAGATACTATTCACAATTAACTAATTTTACATGTTAATCGCCCATGTGTCGGTCGGCCTAAGACACCCGGTATATATATATATATATATATATATATATATATATATATATATATATATATATATATATATATATATATATATATATATATATATATATATATATATATATATATATATATATACCGTGTGTCTGTCTTAAAGGGGTACATAGGAGATTAACATGGGAAATCAGTTTTTTGCAATTTCCTGCTCGCCTAATTATTTTAACCAAAAACACGTCAAATAAAAATTTTAGGGCATAAAATTCTGCATCGGTCAATAAATAGAATTACCTTTACAGGCTTTTGACGAAAATTAAATGTGAAAATGTCGAAAATTACGTTAAAAGTATCGACAGCTATGGAATTGAACAATAAATAAATATATGCTTGACGTTTATCTGTCACAACGTAAGTTAACTTATTTGACGTTTCTGACAATTTGAATGTCTCTAGCTTTATTTATATATTATTAAAAAATGAATATTGATACCAATGAAGAGCATGATTTTACAATTGCTAAATTCGTGACAAAATTTGAAGACTGCTAATGTAATATCTTGAAAAAATACACATGAGCCGCGTAATTAGAATATTGGCGACTGAAATGATCTATTGAGGCGCTGCTTTCATTTAAGATGGCCGACTTAGTTGGTATGAGGTGTGATTGGCTGCTATTACTAATTGAAATGGTTCGAAAATAATCAGCTTGGTTGCTACGGATTAATTTCAGTCGCGAATAGGACGAGCAGGAAAACGTGCGTTACTGGAAGAAAGAGTGTTAGGAATAAGTGTAGACCCCTTCTGTAGTATAGATGGAAATAAGTTGGGAGTACATCACAGCATCATACATAATTTTCTTACGCAATTTTTAATAAATTCATATTATTTAAACAAAACTGTACTTTTTAACTTTATTTATTAGTCTAATGTAATATTTCTATTATTATCATAATTAACAATATATTTGATCAAATTGTCAGAAACGTCAAATAAGTTAACTTACGTTGTGATACATTTATTTATGTTTTGTTCAATCCATGGCTGTCGATATTTTCAACGTATTTTTTGACATTTTCATGTTTAATTACTGTAGTTACAAAGCATGTAAAAGTAATTCTGTGTATTGGCGTAGATGTAGAATTTTATGCCCTAAAACTTTTATTTGACGCGTTTTTGCTTAAAATAATTAGGCAAGCAGGAAATTACAAAAAATTGATTTCCCATGTTAAACTCATATGTACACCTTTAAGATAGACACACGGTATATATATATATATATATATATATATGTATGTCGGAGATTGTAATATCAAAGCATGTCGTAACGATCATTTAATGAATCAAGTATTACATGAATCAGTTATAATCTTTTAATTGTATTGTCGTAATCGAAACGTCAAGCATTCTTGGTTACAATGCTTGGATGGAATCAGTGTGTAGCGGCGCTCAGGTGTGAGTGCAGGTCCGCCTCGCTGAGATCATCACGTTTATATTATCGCTGTGATTTGAAATAGTGTTGGTCGACATAGAGTTTGCCAGTGATATACCCCGCGACATATATATATATATATATATATATATATATATATATATATATATATATATATATATATATATATATATATATATATATATATATATATATATATATAACATGGTATATTTGAATGCTGAATAAAACAACCCTGTTTTAGAAAAAAAAATGTGTTGTTGCATTACTTATTGAACTGCCCTCGTATATATATATATATATATATATATATATATATATATATATATATATATATATATATATATATATATATAGATATAGATACGAGGGCAGTTCAATAAGTAATGCAACAACACATTTTTTTTTCTAAAACAGGGTTGTTTTATTCAGCATTCAAATATACCATGTTATTCCCCAATCTTTTAGCTACACAACACTATTTTTCAACGTAATCTCCATTCAATGCTACAACTTTACGTGAGGGCCTGTATGCCTGCACGGTACCATAAAGAGCAAAGGAGAACCATCTGTGCAGAATTTCTTGCTCGTCATGAGGCTGAGGGTGACAATTTCTTGTCAAACATTGTTACAGGCGATGAAACACGGGTTCATCACTTCGAACCCGAAACAAAATCAATGGAGTGGCGCCACACCCACTCCCCTACCAAGAAAAAGTTTAAAGCCATACCCTCAGCCGGTAAAGTCATGGCTACAGTCTTCTGGGACGCTGAGGGGGTTATTCTGTTCGATGTCCTTCCCCATGGTCAAACTCTGAAGTGTATTGTGCTACTCTTCGAAAATTGAAGAAACGACTTCAACGTGTTCGTAGGCACAAAAATCAGAACGAACTTCTCCTTCTTCATGACAACGCAAGACCTCACACAAGTCTTCGCACCCGAGAGGAGCTCACAAAACTTCAGTGGACTGTTCTTCCTCATCCACCCTACAGCCCCGATCTCGCACCGTCGGATTTGGGAATAATATGGTGTATTTGAATGCTGAATAAAACAACCCATGTTTTAGAAAAAAAATGTGTTGCATTACTTATTGAACTGCAATTATAAATGTTTTTACGGGTACGGCAGTCAGGATGATGGGAAAGATGTTAAATGATACCAAAAGATTCTCTTTAAAGTTACATGTCAAGCTTTCAGAATTTCTTTATTCCTTCTTCAGGACAGCTATAAATTTATGAATAACAAACATGTTACAATTTTGAAAAATGTTAATTATACACACTAAGTACTTACTACTTTGTGAGGTTAAATTATAAACCAAACAGTCATTAGAACTGTATTGACGTCTTGAAGAAAAATTAAGTTCATTGAAATTTAAATTTTGGATTGAAATTTACACAAAAGTAATTGAATTAAGCTAATAACCTGTAAAACAGAGCAAATAGGCTCCGAAGAAGTCAATGTTATAAAAAACACGTGTAAACTAAAGTCGAAAACGACACGTTCGAACCTTTAACTACTTTGTAAAACGATAAAAAGCAAAAGAAGAAAAGATAAACCTGGAAACATGAAATGTTCTAAATGTTGAAACAATTTTAAATTATATAAATTTTAGTAAATTTAATATATGTATATTGGATCAGAGATTCTACTAATATTAGATGTATGTAATTCTTTAAATTTTAGAAGATAGTTGTATATTGAACTCAAACCACTAACATCTGTTCTTTTGTTCATAGTGTGATCAGTTTTATTAATATGAACCATTTCAAGGAAATTACGTTTGTTTGAATTAGTTTCAACATCTAAAACAGATGAGTTACTATAGTCAATACAATGCGAAAACTCATTGAAATGTTGCGATAACGCACAAGCATTTGGTCTGTGCCTACAGTCACCTTATGGGAACTGATTCTAGCTTTAAGTGATCTAGTTGTCTGCCCAACATAAACTTGTTCACATTCACATTCGCCGCACGGAATTTTGTAAATAATATTGGATTGTAGATCTTTTTCTATAGGATCTTTAACTTTAGAAAAAAGGGAGTTAGTTGTAAGTGAGTTTTTTATATCTTTTTCAATAGGATCTTTAACTTTAGAAAAAAGGGAGTTAGTTGTAAGTGAGTTTTTTATAGCTATTTCTACTTTATCATTTTTAACTTCCTTTAATAATTTGAATGTCAGATTGTCAATATTGGGTAATGAAGTAAAAGTAATGTTACTGTTGTTAGCGTCTGTCTGTGAGGAAGTGTTGTTACTGGCGCTGTCCATCTCCAATGTATTGGTACTGAAAAGCAAACGACGAATAAGGGGTTCGGGATAAGAATTTTTGATTAAAATATCTTTAAATTTGTGTAAATTTTTCAACATGAGTGTAAGATGTGAGATACGGACAATTATTTTTTTTATTTAAACCCAAAATAACGTTGATCTTAATTTTCATAGTGTGGTGTGAATGAAAATGTATATACCTTCCTGAAGCCATCGGCTTTTGATACCAATCCAGTATGATTGTATTCAACGATGTTCTTATCAATTTCGTGTCTAGGAAGGGTACACTTCTTTCTGTTTCTTTTTCGATGGTAAATTGTATACCAGGGTTGTAATTATTGAATGTGTCAAGTATTTCATCTATCCTATCACCAGGGACCGCGCAAATTATATCTTGACAATTTTTTGAATCATTGTTAGTAATTTTTTTATTGTTAATTGTCTCTGATATTTATATACTTGTTAATTTTTGTCGTTATTGTTTTTCTTTTCATAGAAATATTTTTTACCCATTCAAAAATGAGTATACCAAAAGCACAAATAATTATGTAAGAGAAATAAGGCAAAAAGTGCCTGAAGTTGAGCTTTTCATTAGAGTGGAGAGCAGTAGACAGAAAAAGCTGCAAAACTAGTATTTCTATTTAAATATTCTTATAATCAATAATGTATTTTAATTTTAATTCAAAAATTTGATTCGTTTTGTTCAATCGAGTCAATAGTAGTTCAGTTTATTTTCTATGGTGATCATCCTTAATAAACATTTGTTTTGATCAGAAGCGATGTTTTTTAAAAAAATATTATTAAATAAAACATAAAACAATATTTGGGTATGGTATAGTTCTGCAAATTTTATTATAAAAACGACTTTTTGACAGCGGAGTGCTGTCTTCCTCAGGTAAGTAAATAATAATTCATAATAATTGCCGTCGTTATGGTCTTTATGGTTGTTATGTACTATAAAGATTGTTAAAATCGAATTTGGTATTCTCAGTACTGAAAATGGTTACTGTCAACAATTGTTAAGCGTTTTGACAGTCTTTATCATTAACGACTGCTAAAACTATGTATTTATGCAAGGAGCATGGTTGTTATGACGTTGTTATTTGACATGTGACTGCTTATTATATCAATCAAATATTATTAATATTAACCTTTCTGCCAAATGTTGGTGTTTTTATATTTTAGCAGGATGCAGTTTATTATACGTATATAGATTCTGCTTCTACTTGAATAATGAGCATGAGAACATTGAGAACTGAGGTGGAAAAAAGTTACTTTTGACATTTTGTGGTATTCTTGAAAAATCTGTGTGGTGAAGTTTCCGTTACATATTCAGTCAAAATAAAAAAATTAAACCTTCCCATACATTTTCAATCACGTTGAGATCATTTGTAGGAATTAACAAACCCGTTCTAAATAATGTAGAAGTTTCCAAATATGACATAAATATCATATTGTTCTTTAGTTGTTTCAGGGAAAACGTCCGCGTACTAAATATAATGGACCTTTCCAATTTAAGGGCTATCTCTTTCTATCGCTGCAAATAGTAAGAAAATGGCGCGAACAACTGCCAGTTGGGCTGTCAAACGAAACGTCAAAAATATTACAGTCATTAAAATACCTGTATTCTCAGTGAAAATTTGCATCGTTAGACATTTTACCTTCAATAAAAGCTTTTGTAACTTATTTCGATAAGATTTTTTTAAAGTTATCTTACATTTTACATCTAATTTTTTTAGAATCAAACGTCATAGATCTCATTTGTTCTTACTATGCGCAGATCCCCATTGCGCATATCGTCTATCTCTTTAAATTGGAAAGGTCCATTGGCAGTTCATTATTTAAAAAAAAAATTGAAGTGTTGACGTTGACAGGTAAGAGTAAGGTTAGATTAGGTTCATTTCATATAGGAGGTGTGCACAAAAGTAGTCAGCGCCGACAGCGGACAAAAATGACAAAAGTGGTTACTCATTGAAACATAACAAGGTTATGTTTTATGTCAGAATAATTTTAAAATATCTATTTTATAAAATGTTTGCAATGAATGTGAATGATAGGACGTCAAATATTATGTGATGCAGTGGGAGATGTAATAATTCTGATAAAATTACCGATTGAAGTATGAAATTTTATAAATTTCGTAGACTATTATATGAGGAATATATATATCTTCTACTTACATGAAGAATTCTTTTAGGTTTACATATTTTCTCCTTGTAAAAGATACTTATCGTATGAATAAAATTCAAACAATGGTCGTATGATTGAAACAATGAAATATGAAAATGTATTTCTTAAGTTAAAATTTGAACAAAATATAATAAAAGAAGCAGTAAATTATCTTAAAATTGTATAATACTTGCAGTTGTACTCAACCACTCTATTTGTGATATAATAAGTCTATTTATTATATATTTTGTACATGTAATGTTAATGTCAAATGTAAAAATTCACATGGTTCGTATTTTTCGTGTATTCTCTTTTCCGAGCTTGTGCAAGTGATTCCACTTAGACGAGCCTGGTATATTTTCAATGAAGAATATTCGTCAGTTATTGCGAATATAAAAGAAAGATGCTAACATCATACACTGATATCGTAATATGCAGAAACTTTCTTCTTTCCAATCATCCAACTCTTTAATCGCAATTTCTATATATTCTGCATCTTATAATATTTAACTAATATTATAAATTATAATATAAAACTAAGTATGATAAAATGGTTTACAGAAATCACATATATTATGAGAAAAATTATATTTCCTGTCACAGTACCTTCGCTGATATTTTGACTTTTTTGTTTCACATATAACTTTTTAAATAATTTCTATATTCATTTCAATATACTATGACGTATAATATTCATATACAACAGCAAAAACTCAAAATAAAATTGTATCACTTTCTCGAAATGTCAAAATTTATTAGATACCCAAAAACGCCAAAGTAGCCGTTAGAGGCGCTGACGCTCAAAATGTGCACATCTACTATATATTTTCCTTAATCTAAGGTGCACATCGCCTATATGTATAATGAAGTTAGCAAATGTCAAATAATGGTTCATTCACAAGTATTTTTTGTAAAGATTGTTAATAATACCGACGTAGGTTCTGAATTGACAAATTCATAAAGTTTGTTACAAATGTCTTTATGATAACAATCTTTATATACATACCAACCTTTATGACTCTATTTCTCTGAATAGGCCACTAGCACTTAGCTGTCGAACCGTCGTAAAATTTTGCAGAAGCAGAACTATACCCAAATATTGTTTTATTTAAATTATGCGTTCTGAAAGCTTTTAATAATTAAATCAAATTGTTTCAATCATATCCAACCTGCTAATCAGGTGGGTATGGTATACTCTTTTTGATTTATTTCTAATTAATATCTAATCCATTCCAGTACTCATGGTCCTTATGAATGTCAGTAAAATTCTCAAAATGAGGTGTGTAATGTCATTATGACACGACATTATACAGTACCTAGCTTTTTAATAATAAATAAAAATAATATAACTGCATATTACCCATTGCTGGGTGTGCTAATCTGCTTTGTGCAGATATCGGCAATGATGATGACATATTCGTACCTTGCGAGTGTCTACGAGGCGTCATTCAATGCTAGTGTGGAGAATGGGATTTATGTGTTTATTTTTAAAATGATGGAATTTTTCCACTAGGACTACACGTGAAGATTACTAAACATATACCGTAAGTTCAACAACACATCACGTGCGAAAAACACGATTTTGCAATGATTCAGATGTAAGGATTTTTTCTGATTTCGTTCAGATTCCACATTTCTTAGCTTAAGTTTGTAAAACGGTTGTTTAGTACGAGGTTTTATTAGTCGCGGGTAACGGGTTACCGAGCAACGAGTGATTAAAATTGTTGAACACGCTAATTTTATCGTGGCAGACAATATTCTAAAAACGGGAAACACATTTCACACCCACGTAACAAGAAATGTACGCAATATTTTTGGTGTTGCAATAGCGTAAAAAGATTGTGATTTTGAAAATCAAAATGTCAACTATTTGTTGTCATTTAGAAAGAATATAATTTTTTTGCGAAATTTTTAATATGTACCTATAATATATCACTATTCATTATACGAGTAATTGCGCGCTATTTTTCATATTAAATATTACCGACTACTCGAATGTGCTGCCATCTTGTACTATGGGCAGGGAATAAACTGTAAAAATTTGCAATTTCTTACCATTTCTCACTTCGAACGAAATAAACCATTTTATAAAAATTGAGGGCAACACTAGAAAAAAACTTAATTTATTTAGTTAGTTTAAAATAATAGTTATCACTTAAAACTATTTATGTTATAAAGAAAAGGCAAATTAGAGAAATATGTTTTTTAAAATTTGTAATAAATTTTTAAATTTATTTAAAATAGCTTTAAATAATAGTCCAAAAAAATTCATGAATTTTGATGTTGTTTCAACAGGCTTTAAATGATAAATCCGTAAATACTCTATTTGGAGTCTATCCTTGTCAGTTAGTGTAAGAAATTCACTCCCTCTAGTTCCCCTGTCCCGCTCTACACCAATAAAATTAAAGCAATTGGGCGCTTGCGCAGAGCTATTCTTACAGACAAGTGCAGCAATACTATAGGTGTAATAAAACTGCAGATTACCAGGAGGTTTATATTTATTTAAAAACGTACAAATCGTTATATGTCAAATACTTGTTTTTAAAGCACACTAGACATATATACTACATTCTCCCCTGCTTATTTCAAACAATATATAAAATTTTAAAAACAAATTTTCAACTAAACAAAAACAAAGTATTAGGAACAAACGTTATGTGCTTAATAACTAACGTAATCCTTTAGGTAATTAGGACGTCTTTTATCTCTGACGGGACGTGGGCTAAGAGAATCTTGAGTTGATGAATTTGGAGTTGGATCTTGATTGTTAGAGTCAGTACAAACAGCGTCAGTGGTCTCTTTATCTTCGTCAGGAAAAGCTAATGAGTCGGGTGTTTCAATTTCAGTTGTTTTTTCTGTTTCTATTGTTACCAGGTCCTTTTCCCCCCTTGGTGCTAAAAATCTTAGTGACACTGTTGATTCAGTTCCGTCTTTTCGTCTAATATGGGCGTATTGTGGATTGGCTTCAACTAAATCCACTTCTTCCACTAGATCATCGTATTTGCTGGAGCGGACATTTCTTTTTAAAAAACCGGGCCTGGGGCGATTAACCAAGATGGCAAAGAGTCTCCATTCGTAGATCTCCGAAGATGTTTGAAGAATCTTTCGTGTGGTGTACAATTAGTTGCAGTACATAGAAGGGACCTGATAGAATGTAGTGACTCTGTCAGGACACATTCCCAGTCTACAGGACGCATTTGATTTCTCTTAAGAGCTAGCGTTATTGTCTTCCAAATCGTACCGTTGTAGCGTTCAATCTGCCCATTTCCTCTTGGGTTATACGGAGTCGTGCGGCTCGTAGCTATTCCGTTAGAATGAAGGTAGTCCGTTAATTCTCGAGAAAGGAAATTTGTGCCTCTATCAGAATGAATATAAGCGGGTGCTCCGAAAATTGAGAATAACTGGGAAAAACATTCAATTATAGTTGAAGCACATAAGTCTTGACATGGGTAGGCAAATGGAAAACGAGAATATTCGTCAATAATAGTGAGAAGATAACGATTTTTAGTCATAGAGGGGAGCGGCCCCTTAAAATCGACGTTGAGACGCTCGAATGGTGTAGTGGCTTTTATAAGACAACCCTGATAATGATGGAATCGCGGTTTCACTTCTGCACATATAGGACAAGCAGATGACATTTTTCTAACGTCTTCTAATGTATAGTTTAAGTTTTTACTCTTCACCCAGTGGAACATCCTCGTTATTCCTGGGTGGCAGAGTGACTGATGTAGGTCAAATAATTTTTTATCAGATGTGGCGCTAGAAATTCTTGAAAGAGTATCAGCTTTAACATTGTCTTTTCCAGAGCGGTATACTATGTCAAACTGGTAAGGCGATAATTCTAGTCTCCATCTCATGATTTTATCGTTCTTGATTTTGCTCGAATGCTTCAAATTAAACATAAACGAGAGGGCTTGTTGATCAGTGATAAGTTTAAAATTTCGACCAATAAGAAATGCCTTCCATTTCTTTAATGATTCTACAATAGCCGCAGCCTCCTTTTCAATTGATGAGTGCAACCTTTCAGATTTGTTTAGAGTTCGTGAGAAGAAGGCCACGGGACGTCCCTCTTGGCTTAAAGTCGCAGCTATGGCTACGTCGGAAGCGTCTGTTTCTACTGTCAAAGGAATGTTTACGTCAATAGATGTTACAACTGATTTACAGATCTCTTTTTTGAGATTTTCAAAGTCTTGAGATGCTTCGGATGACAATGGAAAAGAGTCACAGTCAGTTAGGTTTCGTATTTTATTTGAAAACAGAGGAATCCATTTTGAATAATGAGCAAAAAGGCCTAGGGCTCGTTTCAGAGAAGACGTATCAGAAGGTAGAGGAAGATCTAATAGTTTTTGTAGAATAGAGTCGTACTTATTTTAATTTATTTATTGCAAAAGAAAAACATACATGTCATATATTTATTAACTTAATTAACTGTCACATTTTGTTCCGGTGAAACTTAGCAACGGTTATCACAAAACAAATACTACTTTGGTAAAATGATCATAAAGAATCAAATCTGAATTATATTATTAAATCCCCCCATTTCTTTGTGATCATTTTTCCTTTTTACGTGTAGCGATTCAGGTTCAAATTTTTCGAATGTGTTAATAAAGTCTCTGCAGTCAAATTTTTTGTCATCATGTCTGCTTCAAGATCTTTGGTATTTTTATGTTTCATAGTAAGATAACCCTTCTCCAGTTCATCTTTGACGAAATAATACTTGCGATTGATGTGTCTTGTACGAACGCTAACCTTGGGATTTTTAGTCCAATCTATGAGTGCTTGTGAATCTGTGTTGATAATCATTTTATCAGGTTCTTCTCCAGTTATCTCTTCTAGTAATGACTTGACCCATATTCCGCAACAAATGGCATCGCAAGCAGATATCAATTCTGCTTCCATTGTTGATAACGCGACGAGTTTCTGTTTGCTGCTTTTCCAGCTTATTAAGGAATTTCCGTATTGGATGATATATCCACCAAATGACTTTGCATCATATGTTGTACTCCAACTTGCATCTGATGTAATGCTGATTTGTTTACCAGACTTCTTAAATAATAGACCATAATCTTCCGTTCCTTTTAAATACCTTAGGACCCTTTTTATGGCTATCCAGTGTATATCTCGCGGATCTTTGCAGTATTGGGATAGATTACTGACTGTAAATGAAATGTCTGGGCGAGTTCCAACGGCTAAGTACATCAGTGAACCAACGGCTTCTTGATAGTCTTTTATAGAGAATTTGTTTGATTGTTCGTAATTATCAAGTTTTTCTCCTATTGAACCAGGTGTTTTTACAGGCTTGCAGTTTTCCATATTGTATTTGTTTAAAATTTTCCGCACGTATTCTTTTTGGCTTAGTGTGATGTTATCAGCATTTCTTCCAATTTCTATGCTGAGAAATGTATTTGAGTTTGTTGTTTCTTTAAAATTTATACTCCTTTTCAAAATATTGGTGAATCCTCGTATGGTGTCTTCCGAATCAGCTATAACCAAAAAATCGTCAACATATATGCCGCAATATAGATTTGAGTTTTCTTCTCTTTTCACGTATATGCAGGGATCTGAATGCGATGGACGTAGTCCTGTTTTCTCCAAAATTTGTTTGAATTTGAAATACCAACACCTTCCTGATTGTGGCAATCCATAAATACTTTTCTTCAAGAAACATACTTCCCCTGAATTAGTGACATAGCCAGTTGGTTGTTCCATATATGTTATTTCATTTAGATCAGCATTTAAATATGCTGTATTCACGTCAAAGTGTTTGATTACATAATTCTTTTGGGCAGCCAATGCTATAAGAATTCTAAATGAGTCCCATTTTATCACTGGACTAAAATTTTCTTCAAAATCAATTCCTTGTTTTTGACCAAATCCGAGTGCCACTAATCTTGCCTTGAAGTTTTTTCCATTTTTGTCATTTTTAACTTTATAAACCCATTTGCTTCTGATGATTTTCTCATTTCTTGGTCTCGGTACTAGTTCCCACACTTTGTGTGACTGCATACATTGGATTTCCTTATCCATGGCTTTCTTCCATTCTGTTCTTTCATCAGTATTCATAGCATCTTCATATGTCTTGGGTGTTTCAGTAGTTGCTAAATAAACATAGAAATCATCATATTTCTTTGGAAGTTTGTTCTGTCTCTTAGGTCTTTCTTCTTCTGGCATTGTATTTTCCTCTTCAATAATTAATTCGTTATTATCACCTTCTTCTACGGGAGGTATAATGTTTCCTTCATCTTCTATATCTGATATATGGTTTTGTTCTTCTGTTTCTGATATTTGACTGTTTATTTCGGTACCACCATCATCATTTAATGATTTATCTTCATCAGTTATATAATCTAGATTTAAATTTATTGGTTCCACTTCTTTACTTTTGTTTGGTTCATATCCATTTTTGTCTTCGTTGAATGTAACATCAGATGTTTCATATATTTTATTTTCATCTTGATCGTATATTCTATATGCCTTTCTTTCTCTAGAATATCCTATGAATATACCTTTCTTTGCTTTCGGTTCTAGATTGTGTCTTTTGTTGTTGTTCACCTTGTAATAAGCTAGACATCCAAATGGTTTTAAGTGTCGTACTGATGGTTTTTTAGAGTAATACAGTTCCAACGGTGTTTTATCTCTGCGGCTCTTTGTTGGTGTAATATTATGCACATATTCAGCTGTAGCTACTGCTTCAGCCCAAAACTCGAGTGGTAGTTCACTATCAATTAGAAGGGTTCTAGCTTTATCTAGCAATGAACGGTTTGCTCTTTCAGCTAAACCATTGCTTCTTGGTGAATAGACCATCGTCTTTTCATGTTTTATTCCTTTACTTGTAAAGTATTCTTTCAAATTTCTGCCTAAGAATTCCATACCATTGTCAGATCGTATTTTTTTAACTTTTAAACCTAGTTCATTCTCTCTTCTTACGATTAGGTTTTGTATTTTCTGATATGCTTCATTTTTTCTTGAAAGAAATTCCACAAAATATCTTCTTGAGTATGAATCTACAACAACCATCATGTATTTTCTTTCTCCCAGTGATTCTACTTGGAAGGGTCCACATAAATCTACATGTAAAAGTTCTAAGGGGTCCTTAGTCATTTCAGAGTAGGTTGACTTGTATGATTGACGAGACATTTTTCCTCTTTCACATGCTTCACACATTTCATTTTCGTTGTCGAATTTATCTAATCCTCTAACCATAGACCTTTTTTGCATTATCTTTATATAATCATTGTTTGTATGACCCAATCTTCGATGCCAAAGTTTCTGTAGATTTTCCTTGGTTCCGAAACATTCCTCATTTTTTATATTATTATTAGCTCTTTGTGTCATATTTATGACAAACATGTTATCTTCAAGTTCACCCTGGCAGATTAGGTCGCCTTCTTCAGAATAAATGTATGCTCCATCTTTCTTCAGAACTACTTCATTTCCATTTTTGACTATACTTGGGACTGACATAAGATTTCCTCTTAGCTTAGGTACGTAAAGTACATTCTTCAATTTCAAGTTTGATGTTTCTCCTTCAATCTCAGTAGATGCTCTAATTTCTCCTCTGCTAACAGTCTTTATCATTCTGTCTTCTTCTGCAACATTTACAAATTTTTCTTCTTCTTTAATATTTTCCAACCAGTTTTCCTTTGATGTCATATGTGACGTACATGCTGAGTCTAAAATCCATTTCATTTCTTCTGGTTCTACCAATTTATCTGTAGTTATCATAGCGTGTTCTGTCTTTTCTTTGCATATCTCTATTTTTTCTTTACATGAATTTTCTCTTACGAATGTTGCATGTTCCCTCCTGTTGTCTTTATGAATATTCAATTTTTTAAATTGTTTAGTTGGTATTTTTGTCTTGGAGTTGTCCCTCCTAAAGGTTTTGTTCTTGTCTTTGAACCAACAATCTTTTTCAATATGCCCTGGTTTGTTACATACAAAGCATAATCTCTGGTTATACATATTTCTTCGTTTATCTGTAACTCGGAAAGCTCTCATTTCGGTTTTTGTTTCTATTTCCTTCTTCTCAAAATGTAGCAAAGTTTGTCTCATGTCTGTAAAACTGATACTTCTATTTGTTGATAGGGCAAGCACAATTGATTCATATTTCTCAGTTAGTCCTTCAATGATATATCTGACAAGTTCACGTTCAGTTATTTGTTTTCCAAGTTCAGTTAGCTGGCGTGAAATTCCTTGTGCTCTTGTGAGATATTCCTCCATACTTTCACGGTTAGATTTTTTTAGCTTTGTCAACTCAAGCATTAAATCCAGTTTACTGTCTTCAAGGGCTCCCTCATATCTTGTTTTAATTGCATTCCAAATTGTCTTTGCATTCTTGATACCTTTATATACAATGGCCTGTTCATTAGATAACGATAGAATTATAATTCCTAAAGCTTCTTTATTTTTCTTATTCCACTCTTTATATATTTTCATAATATTTTCCTTACTTTCATCTTTCTTGGGTTCATCGTTTCCTATCACATCTTCGTATAGTTGTTTTGCTTCAAGCAAAGCTTCGATTTTCATACTCCAAACATTATAATTTTTTTCACTTAATTGTTCTATTCTGGCTGAATTAATATCCATGATGAGAAATTGTTAAATATCTCACCTTTTAACTCATTCAATAAATTATCCAATTCAGTCCAATGGGTGTTAATCCAATAGACAGTTCAGCCTGTTCAGCTCTTATGAACTACGCTATGGGTGTTAATCCAATAGATATTTCAACTCTATGAACTACGCTATGGGTGTTAATCCAATAGATATTTCAACTCTATGAACTACGCTATGGGTGTTAATCCAATAGATATTTCAACTCTATGAACTACGCGCTCTGCTACCAATTTAATAGTTTTTGTAGAATAGAGTCGTACTTATTTTAATTTATTTATTGCAAAAGAAAAACATACATGTCATATATTTATTAACTTAATTAACTGTCACATTTTGTTCCGGTGAAACTTAGCAACGGTTATCACAAAACAAATACTACTTTGGTAAAATGATCATAAAGAATCAAATCTGAATTATATTATTAGGTTTTAAGCGATCAGGATCCGGTTGGATTGTTTTATGTGAAATTAAATGGCCCAGTAGTCTTACACTTGACAAGGAAAATTGACATTTGTTTTTATTAATTACTAAATTGTATTTATCTAAAGCATTTAAAAGTCCTTCCAAATTTTGATCGTGTTCTTTTTGGTTCTTCCCACAGACTATGATATTGTCAAGATAGGCATAAACTCCGGTTAATTTTTCGTTAGTTATGATATTATCTATTACCCTTTGAAAACAAGCCACACCATTGGTTACCCCGAAGGGTATTCTATTATAGTGATACAAACGACCATTTGCTTCAAAGCCGGTATATAATTTTTCTTCTACGGAAATCGGTACTTGATGGTAAGCTTGTTTGAGGTCGATCGTACTAAAGACTGAATCCAAGGCAACCTTTCGAACCAATTCGTCAATGTTTGGAAGAGGGTATGCGTCTAATAAGGTAAATCTATTTATGGTCTGTGAATAATCTATGCATAGACGTTTTTTATTTCCATTGTTAACAATTAATACTTGAGCTCTCTAAGGAGAACAGCTTTCTTCAATGATATCTTCCTCCAAGAGTCTGGTTATTTCTTTTTTAATAAAAATCATATCGTCGTCGGAATATCTCCTTGATTTCGTAGCTATAGGTCTACATTCGGGGGTGAGGACATTGAACAATTTTGGTGGTTTCACCTTTGCGCAAGAGGAGCAAACTAAGAGTGCTGGTTTCCGCCCGCCGAAAACTAAATCTACATTCGAATGTAGTTTCAGAAGATCATGACCTATAACAACATCAGTGCATAATTCTTCAAGGATTGTTAGTTTAAAATTAGGATACTCGTGTCCCAATAGCACTAGATTAAGTAAGACGTAACCTTCAATGTTTGATTTCAAACTTGTAGTAGCCATTGAGACCTGTCCCGTCTCTTTATATAGTTTGATGTGATTTCGTGAAACAAATGCTGAATTGATGAAACTTGTGGAACTTCCTGTGTCTATTAGACAGGTAGATTTCAAACCGTTGACTTTACCGGTAACTACGGCATTATTCAAAACTGTAGTAAATCCACCAAATGTATTAGCCAAGATTGCAGCGGACGTATTCGCTTTAGTTCTCATTTTGCAAACTTTGGCAAAATGTCCTTTCTTATGACAGTAATTGCAAGTTGCTTCTCTAGCTGGACAATTAACTCTGGCGTGACGATCATTTCCACAAAAGAAACATTTAGGAGCGTATTTTTTATTGGTAACAGCAGTTATGTCATCTGTTTTGGCGTTTTGAGCTTTAGAACGTTCTTCAGGGACATCTTTCGAAGAGTTTGAAACAGCATTGATATAAGAATTAGGAACGGGATAACGCTCAGCTTGAACCTGTGCTAACTCTAAAGCTCTTGCTTGCTTTATAGCCTCAGTTAGGTCCAACGAATCATTTTCGAACAACCTCTGCCTTATATGTGAAGATGTCAGACCGTTTACAAAAGCATCACGGATATATTCGTCTCTATGTTCAGCAGCTTTAACATCTGTGAACTCACAATCCTTGCTGAGGAGCTTTAGCCCTTGAACAAATTGGTCAATGGTCTCGCCAGACTGTTGTTTTCTCGATGCTAAGAGGTGACGTGCGAATATTTCGTTTTTCTTTTTAACATAAATAGCACTTAGTATCGTTATTGCTGCTTGGTACGAAGTGCAGTCATTAATTAGCTCGTATACATTATGAGATAAATAGTTGATAAATACCTTCAATTTATCTTCATCACTTGTAAATTCCACAATTTCGATGAAGTTTTCGAACGTTTTTAGCCAGTGAATCCATTCTTTTGCAGCAGTAGCAGAATCCGGGTCTGTTTCAAATCTACTTGGTCTGAGGTACTTCTCCATATCACGCAAACGTTATTTAGTATCTTTAAATAAATATAATTGTATTAAAACTGCAGATTACCAGGAGGTTTATATTTATTTAAAAACGTACAAATCGTTATATGTCAAATACTTGTTTTTAAAGCACACTAGACATATACTACAATAGGTTTGTTCCAACACACCATTAAAGTGAATTTAGTGTTCCAACATGAATTTCGACTGAATCATGAACTAAGCGTCGGTTGTTCCAACATAAAATTGATCGTTCATGAACTGATTCGTGAACGGTCAAATTAGTCAGTGAATTTTTAGTTGTACTGTTAGTTCGGGACATACGCAATGTATACAATCCATTAGTAACATATTTTATCTACAACTGTCAAATAATATACCCATAATTCTACCGATTTTTATCAATTAATGACCTTCGTTACTGTTACTAATTGAAAAATATTGACAGTTCAATGGAATAATATTATTCAATCGTTATGCCAAATTCAAATCCTACCTTTCAAAGAGTACACACAAAATTACTTTTAATAAGTAATTCTTTCCACATAAAAAGCCAAAATTACACTAGTTTTGTCATTTTTCATTCTTTTATTTTCTTCTTAAGCTTGAATTGTAGCTGAATAGTCGGTTTTTTTTTATTTTATATTAAATGTCAAATCACTTCATAATTTTGTTACAACTACACCGATGACTAGATTTGTCTATGTAAACAAAAACATTTTTGCATTTGTCAGTGAGAAAATTCTACTTATTTTTCAAAACCAATATGTCACTGATATGTTATTATTTGACAATTGTGGATAAAGTATAGTATTCTATTCGCATGTAATGGTTATTACTCATTCGAATGATTTACATCACTCGCGTTCGCTCGTGATGCAAACTTCATTCTCATGAGTAATACCATACATTACATGCTCATTGAATAATATACTATTATTCAGTATCCTAATGTATTTTATAAAATGAGTGATTCGGGGGGATTTTCAGACATTTGATAAAGTTTAATTGATTTTGATATTGATTTTCTAATATTTCTTAAAATTATATTTCATAATTTATTGTTGATTTATTGGGCACATATTTATTATCGATTGCTAGGTAAGTTAAAGTTTTGTATTTACAAAAAAAAATCTATTTTTTTTAATGTGAGTTGTTACGGCATTTGAATTTCGAATTTTAAACTACAAATTATAGTTCTGCACCGTTCCAACACAACATAGTTCTGGATTAGTTCAGAACTAGTACTTTATTAGCGTCTGCGTAGAAAATAGTGCATGGACCGTGACATGAACGATACGCAAACTGTGGGGCCTATTCAGAACTCAATATTTGTGTAGTCGTTATAGTCTTTATCTACGACAGTGCGCTAATACGTAATTGGTACACTAACTTGAATGTCATTATGAGTTTCATAATGGCACTGAGTGTCATTATGAATTATTTATTTTGTAAGACAAATAACAATAGAATATCAATCAAAATTTATATTTTTTATTATGAAATATCTTAAAATAACAAAACTTATTTATTATACACATTTACAACTAAATTTTTAAAATTTGAAACATGAATTCCAGAAGATGCCGAATTTTTTGAGAGATAATTAATTTCTTGATTGGTAGAACTTGAAGAGCCAATATTTGATATGGTAGAGGCACCCAAAATATTTGAGGTTACTTTCTTCTTATTTTCTACAGAACTTTCTATGTAAGCCTCGGCTACTGTATTTGAACGCCAACCACCGTGTCGTTTGACGGTCAATAAATCCGCTCCTGAATCTGCTAGTAATGACGCAGACGATCTCCGAAAACAGTGACCGGTGTATTCTTGATGATTTGGAAGACACAGTAAAAATGCACCGGCTTCAATGTCCGGTGGAACAGAATCTGATTCGAAATCGCTCATTTTATCTTGGAAACAGATAAAATGTACCCGTATATGAAAGAATTTGACAACTATAAATTGGTTTTTTTTCTTCAAACAAACAAAAATTGTAACCATAACAATGAATAAAATGAACCGTGGCCTACCGTAAATACGTATTAATAACGTAGGCTACGAATGAACATTTCAATGTTTCTCATTATGTCAAAATTTAAATGAAAAATGTATTTTAAGATCAATTTAAACTGTCGTAGATAAAATATTGAAGAATACACGTTTGATATAGCCTAATAATGAAACTTGCGTGATTAAAACACTCGGCTCACCGCCTCGTGATTTAACATCACACGCGTTTCATTATGAACGCTATATCAAACTTGTATCCTTAATATCTATTATGGTTGTTATGTACTATAAAGATTGTTAAAATCGAATTTGGTATTCTCAGTACTGAAAGTGGTTACTATCAACAATTGTTAAGCGTTTTGACAGACTTTATCATACCGATTGCTAAAACTATTATGGTTGTTATCAAGGAGGATCGTTGTTATCACGTTATTTGACATGTGACAGGTTATTATATCAAACAAATATTAATATTGACCTTTCTGCCAAATATTGGTGTTTTTATATTTTAGCAGGATGCAGTTTATTATACGTAACGTATAGATTCTACTTCGACTTGAATAATCAGAAGAACGATAAAGACTGTGGTGGAAGAAAGTTACTTTTGACATTCTGTGGTATTCTTGAAAACTGTGATGTATTATATTTCTGTTATATATTCAGTCGTTCTAAATTATGTAGAAGTTTACAAATATGACATAAATATCATATTGTTCTTTAGTTGTTTTAGGAAAACGTTTGCTTACTAAATGTAATTGGCAATTCATTATTTAAAAAAAAAAAATTAAAGCGTTGGCAGATAAGATTAAGGTTAGATTCGGTTCGTATATCTATAATGAAGTTAGCTATTGTAAAATATCTGGATCATTCACAAGTTTTATTTTGTAATAGTTATTTATGTACCAAGGGTATTACCTTTGATTATATAGTACCATGGTAGTATATAATCAAAGGTATTACTAAGATGTTTATGCCCGTCCGAGGGCTATAAACATCAAGTAATACCCGTGGTGCATACAATATTTTATGTCTTACTAATGTATCTTTCTAACATAAATAATAAATAAAATGGATTAAGGGCCGGTATTTCCATCTTCGGATAAAGTGCTGGATAACTTATCTGTCGGAGAAATGAACAATATCGCATCAAAAAATGTAATTCAATATAATATACTTCATTTATGCTTTTATTTCGATGCGATATTTTATCATTTATCTGATAGATAGTTATCCTGAACTTTATCCGGAGATGGAAATACCGGCCCTAAAAAAAATTAAAAATGTAGGCTATGAATAAATAAATGCGGTAACTAAGTACAACTCTGTTTTTGTAAACAACAAAAAATTATCCTTTTTTCTGTCACTGCGTCAAGATGAACAATCAATTTAGTGTAATTCCTGAAAAAGTACTGGCACAAGCTGCAAAAGCTACTGAAAATTTGTTGCCCAAGAAGTCTAAAGACATGTATGATAAAGAATACAATAAATTTGAAAACTGGATGGTAAATAACTCTGTGGAAATTATAAATGAGACTGTGTTACTCGGATATTTCGAGGAATTGGTATGTTGATGAACGTTTTTGTTATAATATTACTGTAATAATTTTTTTATAGTCAGAATCATTTTCCCCAAGTTCGTTGTGGACTAAATATTCCATGTTAAAGAAGACGATGATAGTCAAAAAGAATATCAATATTGGAAAGTTTTCTATGTTGGGGGAATATTTAAAGCAAAGTTCTAAAGGATATCAAGCGAAAAAGTCTAAAATTCTAACGAGAGGAGGTGTTAAAGTTCATTCATGAAGCACCGAATAAAACATCTGATGATTAAAGTTGCCCTGTTGTTTGGTATATTTGGTGGATGTCGACGACAAGAGTTGGTGAATATGTTAGTTGATCATATTGAAGATAGAGGCACAGTCTTTGTTGTAAATATTCCTGAAACAAAGACTGATAAGAAGCGAGTTTTTACAATTATTGAAGAAATGAATAGTTTGAAACTGATAAAAGAATATGCGTCGTTACGACCGCAAGGTTGTGCCCAGAAAAGATTTTTCTTAAATTACAGAAACGGTTGCTGTACTGTACAGCCTGTAGGCAACAACACATTCGGGAAGATTCCTAGCACTATTGCAAGTTACTTGAATTTGGAGGATGCTTTTAAATATACAGGCCACTGCTTGCGAAGAACTTCTGCAACATTGTTAGCAGATGCAGGGGCTAGTATGTAGTAGTTCATGTTTATATAATAAGTAAATGTATAAGATGACAAATAAATCAGATTTTGATACTATTATATCGCATTTTGACTTTTGAGGTTATTACATTGTTGCATTGAGCTAGGGTGCGTTCATGCATCTACCTTAAAATCCAGAGAATTGAATAAAAAATGACAGTTGGTTGTTAGTATTACCGTGGTAACTCTTAATGCCCTAGGGCTTTTATTATAAAATAATACCCGCGCGGGTATTAAATACTGTATATCGTATCTCGTATCTATGTCATGAAAGTACAATAATATACTAGTAAGACATAAAGATTGTTAATAATACCGACGTAGCTGTTGAATTGACAAATTCATAAAGATTGTTACAAGTGTCTCTATGATAACTATCTTTATATGCCTAGCAACCTTTATGACTGAATTTCTCTGAATAGGCCACTGTATGTTGGAACAAACCTAATATACAGATACATATACCTATAAAACTATTTATAGGTATATTATGCAGATATATATGTCTGCACTCGTCCAATGTTAGTCTCACAAATGTCACTCTCACCAGCAGTATATTTTAGTTTTATAGGTATATTGAACGCTCCCATTGTTCTTTTATTTTTTACTGCTGCTTTGAAATACATAAATTTTGGTTTCGTTTTGCACACGGGCCATGCCGAATATTGTGAAAGGAATTGCATGAAACATACGAATACTTTCACATAGCCCTCTTCAAATCACGACTTATGCTTGTATCGACTCCGCAAATCTAGTCCATGAAGTTACATAGCCTTCTCCAAATCACGACTTATGCATATCTCGACTTCGCAAATCTAGTCCATGAAGTTGGCACGTACCGAAATGCTCAAATCTTGACTTATGCACCGTTCGACAAAGATGGCTGACAATCTGTAATGGTTCGTTCGTTTGGTCCTGAAGATTTCATTTTGATAATGTCTAGTAACTTTTGTTATTTTCAAAAGTAAATGTTAATTTCAAGGCGGCATACGGACTTATGTAGAAAATATCTAAGATTACACTTTATGATGGGTCACACTATGTTTATAAATTTTTTTCATACCTTTCTACGGGGGACGCTATGTTGAAATATATATTAAATAATTTGATATAATGCATAATATTTATTTATAATAATTTTAAAGTGGCACGCGGACTTATAAAGGAGATATCTAAAAATATATTCACATAGGATATAACGCAAACTTTATTAATTATTTAAAAATACCTTACTGGTGGCGCTATTACAAAATATATATGAGTATATTTGTTATAATACATACTAATTATTTATAATAATTTCGAACCGGCACTCTTAAGATATATAAATTTGTTTATTATCAGCTACCATAACCTGTAAAATTTGAGATTAGTATCTATCATCAAAATTAATATATCCATCACTTACCTGCGTCTGATAATTTTTATTTATACTTTCTTTTAATGTACATTTTATTGTCATTTATTCGTACATATCTATAAAAATAACCATTGTTATAGCTCATAGCTGTTTACAATAGGTTACGTCAAAAGAAGTGGCCGCTAGAATCATTCTGGTATAAATAAATCTATTTTTGAAGATCATATAAATTTTATTATTTCACTACTTATTTATCCTTTCATGAAGTTTATTATAATTGTATTGCAAAATATTGGATGCCCTTCTTTGGGGTCATACCAAAAAGAAAAAATGTTGATTTTTCTTTCATAAATGAAAAATTTACCTAATATTATGCATATATACATCAAAAATATTAAATATTATTATACTTTTCATTCATGATTTTCTTTATAAAGATTCTGAGTTTGGTTTTGTGACGTCACAGTTTTGTACACAAATACACGATAGTGAGGCACACCCGTACACGTGCTTTTACTGTACATGAACAGATCTGTCACTTTTTTCTAACATAACCTTATATAACCAATATTTTGAAAGTAACGTCAACATCCTTGCAACAAGTTATTTTTAAAAAAAGTAAGCACAAATAACGAATTATACTAAATAAAAATATAAATAAATACAATATATGTTTGATTTAGATATTACAATGGTTGTACAATATTGTTTTGTGTCGTCCTGCGAGAACAACTCGTTGAGAAGTAAAAATAAAATTTTTGTTTGTATTCTTATGGCTCAAGATGTAAAGGAAAGATGGTATAAGGCAATAAATATTCCAGAAGTTTTGAAGACTACGTTTGGTTTCAAGCGTGGTTTCAAAACACAATGACATAAACGTTAAAAGTAGTTCCATTTTTGCTCGGTAGATGTCACTACGGCCGCAAAACTGTTACGTCATCGAAATTTTATATAAACTTTAAAAAATTATTACTGTAAAACTAGAAACTTATGGGTCATAAAATATATATTTTCGTAAGTAGTTTTAACTGTACTTTCAGAAAAATAAATAAATTGGAAAATGTGGTATGACCCTACCTTTCCTGAAATAAGTAATGTATTGAATGCTAAATATTTATAAATACAAATAGTAATTAAAATTCAGAATGATAAATTTAATCACTTGCCAACAATGTTTATTAAATTCATATACCTAATAGGTTGTTAATGTTAACTGATATTCTTTTATTTTATATATTATATTAATTATTGTTAAGTAGATATATTTATATCAAATATTAATAGTTCATTTTCAAAATTATAATTTTTCACTTTTGAAAATAATAAAAGTTACCTACTAGACAGGATCAAAATGAAATCTTCAAGACCAAACGAACGAACCATTACAGATTGTCAGCCATCTTTGTCGAACGGTGCATAAGTAGGCATAAGTCAAGATTTGAGCATTTCGGTACGCGCCAACTTCATGGACTAGATTTGCGGAGTCGAGATATGCATAAGTCGTGATTTGAAGAAGGCTATGTAACTTCATGGACTAGATTTGCGGAGTCGAAACAAGCATAAGTCGTGATTTGAAGAGGGCTATGTAAAAGTTTTCGTGTGTTGAGACCCTAGCCATTGTGAAACACGCAATCGTAATATGAAAAACTTTAACTATTTTCATTACAGTCTACAATGTACACAAAATATGTAATCGCTTGCAATGTGCACATCGTGGCATCGTGCACATTTTGAGCGTCAGCGCCTCTAGCAGTGGACAAGGCATGTTTGGTCCGAGCAACAAGTTCGACATTTCGAGAAAGTGATTTATTTTGAATTTTTGTTATTATATATGAATATTAAGCATGATAGTAAATTGAAATAAATGAAAAAATATTTAAAATTCTGTATGTGATGTGCTTTGTTTTTTTTAATTCAAAAAATTCCTACTTCAGTAGTGTCGATGGTATAACATGCTTCACTCTTTTTCTTGCTTCCGCTTCATGCACATTTTGAGGTTATATTTATAGTGTTGTTGGTGTGTATCAAATGAAAATAAACTTATAAAACTGGCTAGCTTTCCCGAATGTATACTAATTTGAATTTGTGAAATTTCGGGCATTCATACTGTTGTCAACTAGAACCCAAATAATGAATATGTTTTATTACGGCCGGCTTTTCAATTCTGGAGGAATTGGCCCTATTTTTAAAAGTAAGAATTATATTTATAAATATATAATTAACATTATATTATGAGTGAATGATAGCATTAAAGTTTTATTTATTTATAAACTGTAACTTTTACAATGTTATTATCCGAATCATATTTAAATTATATAACCCAAAACTTCTTTAACAATATAATTATCAGGAAAAGTATTAATTGCCGAAAACCCATTAAACATTTGCGCTCATTTATTATTTATTTAACAATTAGATTATTTAAATCATATTTTGCAGTTCCTTATAGCACAAGAAAAGAAAAATGGGATTTATTTACATCTGTTTACTTGGAAAGGAAACCTGTTGTGTCACAGGCGCTTAACAATGTGGAAATAAAGTTTCATAAATATTTAACACAAGTTGAATTAGAAAGAAGTTTATTATCAGATCACGAAGTTAGACATGAAAGAGACAAGTAAGTAGTTTATTGCTGTTTTGTGTTCATACTGAATGAGCCAGTTTCACATTTTTTAAGAAGTATTTTAATTTAAAATTTATGCAATATTTTATAGTAATATAAAAAATAGTAATTATTGTTATTTTTGTAAATAATTACACTATTATTCACGAAAGATGACTATTCAAGGTCATTCTTTCGAAGAAAATACACATCACTTTACAGCAGTAGCTTAGCAACATTTTGTATTACAAAGAGAAAGATTATTTGACCTATGTCTATTTAATTTATGTGCTGACAGATATTGGGATTTTCAAGTATCAAGAGATGGCGCTGATCGCATTAAACACTGGTACACTTTTTGTTGACGTGTGTCAGCGTAGCATTTCTGTCAATTGAATTTCTTTAGTTTTCGTATTATTTTCTCATTTATTAGTAGTTTTTATTTATAATTCAAGTATGTATAATAGAGTTTTTGTAGTCATATAGTTGTAGTTTAATGTAAATGTCAAATGTGTACCACTGTTTGTAGTTCTAATAGTCGACGCTAGTTAGCGTTTTCTTATTTGAAAATCCCAATACGTAAATAGTGGCATTACTTTTTAACACACTATAAATAATAATGACATATGTCGTAGAATTACAGATACCTAATTATCTACTACACTGCCCTCTGTGTTAATATTTACCCAATGGCGTTGACGTTTAAATAAAATTATTATTCCTTGGTTTATAAGTTAAGTGTATGTTTTTGTATATTGTAAAAACATAAGTGAAGAAAATAAATCTTTCGGAAAGGCATTATTTAGAAAGAAACATAATTGTCAGGTGAATTACTTTTATTTTTTCAGTTAAAATGTGTCCATAAATATTTCATGTTGCACGCCTATGCATTCGAAATGTAGTGAAGTTATCCGCAAGTAATATTATATCAGACGGCTCTCAAATGACCTTGAATAGTCATCTTTCGTGAATAATAGTTTAAGCAAAATGATCGGCGCCAGAAACAACCTCCCCCCCTTGCTGTGACGTTGAAGCACATACAGTACGACGTCATTCATAGCCAATTGGCGAAAAAATTCAAAGTGGGTGACGTCTGGCGGCAGATTTGTGAACTAGAGGAATAAGGATGGTAAAATTCATCTAGTTTTATAGCCAAACTGTACCTGTTTACCATTCTTTTTAACAAGTCTTCCCTTTACTTGTTCCAAATCTGTACAACTTAATTTTTCTATTTCTTCTGCTCTGTAATACACAAACCCATAAACAAATAAATTAATAGCATAATAATAATGATAACTTTTGTTGTAAAACAATAAATATAGTTTTTATTTTTATTAACCTGTTTATATGCAACAAAACTACAACAATATGTTTGCATTTGCCTCCCAATCCTGCTCTACAACTAAATTTTGCTTTCCAGTAATTTATATTCTTATTACTAAAATTTCAATTATATGAGGATCTCCACACAAATGACTGTTTTTTAAACAAGATCCCAATTGGCGAAAAAACTGAACTGTAGATGGCAGGCCGGACGGTAGCAAGATGGCGGAGGAATAAGGAGAGGTCCCTCATTCCTTATTGCTGGCAATATGCATTTCAAAGTGGAAAGTATTTGATATGGAGAAAATTAACATAAAGTTATGTGATATTTCTGAATACATTGCTTTTGCACGTCCTATAAAAGAAGACGAAGCAGTTTTTAAGGCTGGACATTGCTTTGAGGAATAAATAATAATAATAATAATAATAATCTTTATTACCCAACAGAATCCTATTACAGGGTAAAAATTTTCAAAAAAAAAAATACAATAAAAATATATGAAAATATTATATACATAAAAGTTAAAAAGTGAGCATAATTAGTACATTAGAGAAAAATATCGGGAAGGTGAATGTCAGCAAAACGGCACATGATGTGGACCGGAGAACGACGTAGGAAGTCCGTGTTGTGAGATGATAGGTAAAACGTTCGAGCGTGCCTTGATATAAACTGCGGGCCGTGAATGGGAATGCGAGATGGTAGAAACGGGGCATCTACTTTATTGTGCAACAGCATCCACAAGAACCTTACAATGGATAATTCCCTTCTGTAACTTAAAGCTTGCATATTATGTCTTACAAGATGTAAATTTTGATCTATTCCACGATCTGGGTACGCGTAATCAATTTTATAAGACAAGTATTTCAAGAATCTTCGGTGAACACGATCGAGAGCAAATACCTGAAAGGTATAAAAAGGAAACCAAACTAAAATAGCGTATTCAAGTTTACTAATTATATACGCGAAATATAAGGTTTTTAAAACTGATATCGGTAAATGATTTGGAAATTCTTATTAAGAACCCAAGAGTTTTGCTTGCATATAGACAAACATTGTTAACATGATCAGTAAATTTCATATCGCAGGAAAAAGTGACACCTAGGTCTTTTACTGTTGATTTGCGAGCTAGAATTTCGGTATCCATATAATAAGAATTGCAGATGTTATTAATGCGATTTGTGTATGAAACAACACAACATTTATTTATATTAAGTGAAATTTTATTCTCATTGCACCATTCAATCATAGTATTTATATCAGTTTGTAAATTTTCAACATCATTTAAGTTAGAAATATTATTAAAAATTTTGAGATCATCTGCATATGCCAGCACAGGACAAGAAAATTGTTTAATGAGCTCATCAATAAATATAATAAATAATAAGGGACCAAGGTTCGATCCCTGCGGTACACCAGATGTAGCAGTAAAATTAAAAGATGAGTAGCCATTAAAGAAGACATAGCAAATTCTGTTAGTAAGATAGGAATGTAGAAGTTTTACCAAACCAGGTGCGGCACCAAAAGCACTAATTTTATGAAGCAAAAGTCCATGGTCAATGGAGTCAAATGCACGGGAGAAGTCCGTGTAAATTACATCCACTTGACCACGCATGTCAAACGACTGATACAAACTGTGTGAAACAGGCAAGATTAGTGACTGTTGAACGGTTTTTTATGAAACCATGTTGTTCTGGTGATATGCGAGAGCGGATATTTGTGTAATTTGAATTATAAATTAACATTTCCAAAACCTTACTGAAGTTATTTAATATGGAGATAGGACGATAGTTGTTTATGAAGGTTTTATCATTTTTCTTAAATACCGGAGTTATGCGTGTTCTTTTCCATCGATTAGGGAAGATAGAATTTTTAATAGCCAAATTTATTATAATTGATAAAGGTCTAGCAAAAATAAACTTACAATCTTTTAACAAAAAACTTGGTAATTGATCTTCACCAGATGTCATTTTGTTTTGAAGCGAAGCTAATAAAGGGACAATCTTCTTCAACCACTGGACTTAGAACAAAAGATAGATTATTTCCGGAAGTGTCAGAAATGTCAAAGTTAGAGCTATCTGAAAATATGTTAGAAAAATGATTTGCAAAGGCGTCAACAATTTCTTTGGGTGTATTATACTCTGACTGGTCATCGTGTAGTTTTCCAGGAATTCTCGTAGCGCCTTTCTTCATATTTACATACTTCCATAATTCAGCAGGGTTATTTTTAATATTGCTTTCGACAGATCGAATATATGAATTATAAGCTTCTTTAATTTCTAGGTTAACCAACGCACGTAGTCTTTTAAATTCAATAAAATACTTGTTATTCTGGGTTGATTTCCATTTTTTTCTGTAGTAATTTTTGGTCTTTAAGTTAGATTTTATACTAGGTGTAAACCAGATTGGAAAATTAGATATCACGTTCGAAAATTTTGGAACAGATCTGTCCAGCGTTTTGTAGAGCATTTCATAGAACATATCAACTACTTCATCAACATTATCAAAATGAGATAAATTAGACCAATCCATTTCACTGAAATCAAAATAAAGTTGCTCATAATTTGCTTTGCGAAAGTTGGTTGTAACGCAAGTGATTGGAAGGCGGAAAATTTGGAATTTGGATGATAACGACGATCTTCAGGAACAAAGGGTAAATTCATTCTTTCAATTAAAAAACGACCCGATAAATTAGAAAAAACTAAATCAAGTATATTTTGATCTAGGTTTCGCACATTATTATACTGAGTGAGATTCAGCAATTCACATAAATTATGAAGTGAGGCAGATTTTGTGCAATTTATTGAATTCATGAAATTAGGTACATTAAAATCACCTAAAAATATTACTTGTTCATTAATTAGAAATAACTGAATAGCATCCATAAAATTTTCAAATTCATTTACAGTAATATCAGGCGGACTGTAGATAGCACAAATGACAACTTTTTGAGTACCCAAAAAACATTTACAAGCTACTATATCTATAACAGGAACAATGGATTTGATATGAGATGTATCCAACACATCGTAAATAATTTGACTATTTAGAGCAATTAAAACTCCACCAGCTTTAGAACGACCTGAAAGAGAAAAGTTCCGATCACCACGCAAAACGTTATAAACCGGAGAAAATAATAAAGATTATGGACCAGGTACAATACTGGGATCTTGTTTAAAAACCAGTCATTTGAGTGGAGATCCTCATATGATTGAAATTTTATTAAATGAGAATATAAATTACTGTTGTATATTGTAGCATATAAACAGAATAGTAAAAATCAAAACTATATTTATTGTTTTACAACAAAAGTTATCATTATTATTATGCTATTAATTTATTTGTTTATGGGTTTGTGTATTACAGAGTAGCAGAAATAGAAAATTAAACTGTACAGATTTGGAACAAAGTAAGGGGAAACTTATTAAAAAGGATGATAAACAGTATAGTTTGGCTATTATTATTAGAAGAATTTTACCCTGCTGCTTTAAAAAAGAAAAAAATAGAACCGACGGGAGACGTCAAAACTATAAGGGAAGAAAATTTCAAGATCATATCTTGTCACTTGGGATATAGTGTATACTTACACTTTTTTACTTATAATTGCTCCATTGTGGCACTGAGCAGTATCTATGGCAGTTACTGATCATTATTTAAACCTGAAAATGTAATATACACTATGTATCTAACTTTCTTTTTACAACAAATATAAATTAAACCTGTTTAAAATTACATACGTTCCAATGTATGCTATCAACGTTTCCTTATTCCTCTAGTTCATAAATCTGCCGCCAGACGTCACCCACTTTGAATTTTTTCGCCAATATTGTAGTTGATCCATCTACTATTATTCCACAAAGCAATACATGTCCTGCCTTAAAAATTACTTCGCCTTCCTTTATAGGACGTGCAGAAGCAATGTATTCAAAAATATCACCTAACTTTATGTTAATTTTTCCATATTAAATACTTTGCACTTTGAAATGCATATTGCCAGCAATAAAAAATGAGAGAACTCTCCTTATTCCTCCGCCATCTTGCTACCGTCCGGCCTGCCACCTATAGTTCAGTTTTTTCGCCAATAGGAAAACATTTTACGATATTTATATAAATAAAAGGCGACAATTTGTCACTATGTTAAACTGTATGCTATATTCCGTCCGTGGTAGGGTTGTCCAAAATATTTTTCGTTCGAATCGGCTGTTAGGTTCACTCTGATTTGTTAAGAATATTATTCCTCGTACCTCCGTCTAATTTGACTAGTATTACAGAACTCAAAATCGTCCAGAAATGCGCTGTTGTTGACCTAGGCCGGCAAAAGGAGTTGGCATTACTGTTCTGATGATATGTCAATTTAAGATTATTTTCAATACAAGCTAAATCTTTAATTATTGTAACAAATAACTAAATTTTGTCATAAAAATAATAATATGCTGTCATTGCTGTTATCTCGTATAGATTACGTGTAATGTAAACATAATCCGAAGAGAATATTCGTAGACGCACACTTTCCAACGCGCCTACCCCAGGCCCCAGACTAAATGTACAGTCTTCCAGCGGAATCTCAAATATTACCCAAAGAATTCAAATTTCCATAACTTTTGATCGGTTGAAGGTAACAGAAAATATAATACCATTTTGAAGAAAATTTAAATCCTCTATAACTTCTTTTTTGAGAATGTTTCTGTTAACCTAAGAGATGAGAAAAGTTTACGAAAAATGTCAGGCAAAATATGTTTTTAATAGCGAATATCATAAACGGTTGGAGATAGTAAAAAACTTCAAAAAGCAAGAATGTAGCAAATTTCGTCGGCTTTTATTTTGTATATAACGAATTTTTTTGTTAAGACGTACTGTCTTCAATATACAGGGTGTCTCAATAAGCTTGCTCACTATTAGTAACTTTTTTATTTGAAGAGATACGAATTTGGTTAAATGACCAAAATTGTGCCATTTTGAAATACAAATCTGATGATGTAAGCAAACATTAGGTTATATCAGCGGTTCTCAAAATATGAGACCTAACTTTTTTATTTTAAATAGGAACACTTATTTTTTATTAGCTTATTTGCTAGAGAATTCAATTCTGAATTCAAATATATAATCGTTTCATACCATTACATAACGAATTTCTTGGGAAAAATCCATAATAAATTTTATATTAATTTGATTTAAATATGACTATAATAAGGGTGCCATGAATGGAAACAATAAATACATGTTACTTTTTTTACGTAGAATTAGAATGCCTTGAATGAAAAATATGAGTATTTTATATTTGTTGACATGTAATAAAAAGTATGATCAAGTGACAAAACAAAAGATTCACTAATTTCATTCATGGCATTCTAATTATACGTAAAAAAAGTAACATGTATTTATTTTTTCCATTCGTGGCACACTTATTATAGTCATATTTAAATCAAATTAATTTAAAATTTATTATGGATTATTCTCAAAAAATTTGTTATGTGATAGCATGAAACGATTATATCGTTGAATTCAGAATTAAATTCTCTAGCGAATAAGGAAAGAAAAAATATGTTCCCAAAAAAATAAAAAAATTAGGTCCCATATTTTGAGAACCGCTGATATAAATTAATGTTTGCTGATATCAGTAGTTTTGTAATTCAAAATGGCACAATTTTTCTCATTTAACCAAATTCATATCTCTTCAAATAAAAAAGTTACTAACAGTGAGCAAGCTTATTGAGACACCTGTATAAGCAAAAAACTAAAAATAGATATTTTCTCGGTCCCCGCTCACCTTCTATGTTCAGGAACTTTTAGTATTTTTACATCCTAACGACACCATATACAGGGTGATTCATCGGTCTGTCCTCTCTATATAACTCTTTTATTTTAAGTCAGATAGAAAAACTCTTCAAATATAATTTATATGATATATTATTGTCTATCTACGTACCATATGCATTTGTATACAGGGTGCTCCGTTTAAGCGCAACAATATGTAACTTTATATTTCTTAATGGAACAGCCTGTATTTATTTATTTATTTTGATAGTAAATTAGATTCCCTTTAAAAAAATATTAAGTAATAAGGGGTCTAAAATTATAAATTAAGAAGTTATTTACGTTCATAAAAAATAGTAGTTCAGAGTGGAAAACACCATAATATAATACAAAATTTTGGTCTTTTTTATTATTACTTATTTTAAACATTACACTAATTCCAAAGAAGCTATTAAAATTTAGTGACAGACTAAATAATGCAAAATTATAATAAATGCTCGAAAACTTGTACTTCAACTTCAATAGATTTTTCTATTATAAATATTATATTAACCATCTCATCTTTACTAAAATTTGTATTATTCATTTTCACATCAACATCAACAATGATAAACTAAGAGTATTTGGACAACTTGTTTGTTTAAATTTGAAACAATTGATCAAATTATCCATAGCTTACTTTGTTAATAATAACATGATAGAAACATATCATTCAACGAATAAAGGTAAATAACTTCTTAATTTATAATTTTAGACCCCTTATTACTTAATACTTTTTTAAAAGGAATCGAATTTACTATCAAAATAAGTAAATAAATATAGGATGTTCCATTAAGAAATATAAAGTTACAAATTGTTGCGCTTAAATGGAGCATCCTTTATGCAAATGGATATGGTACGTAGATAGATAATACTATATCATATAAATTATATTTGAAGAGTTTTTATATCTGACTTAAAATAAAAGAGTTATAAAGAGAGGACAGACCGATGAATCACCCTGTATAGCCCTGAAGTCAAAAATTGTGAAAACCCCCCATGCATTCTACAATCCCTTCATTGACTGGACTAATACGAATAATTGAACTAAATCAGTAGATATTTTTTGCTATTTTCATTGACAATTGATTACGTTTGTTGTTGCTTTAAAGCAGCATGTATTAATCTTGAGGTTATGAACGCTTTTTAGTACGCTAATCAGTGATTATGGTGAAGGTATAATAAAAAATATAATTTAGTGTCAAATGAAAATGACAGATATCGATTATTCAAAAGAAATATCGGATGAAATTGAGGCTGCACGGGGAAAGTTTTCACAGAAGTCAAAAGACGTATACGAGAAAAATAAGAAAAGTTTTGCGAGTGGCGGTGTTCAAAAAATGGATTTATTATGTTTTGTGACATGTATCCATAAACCACTGAACCACAATTTGATTTATTTGAATAGCTGTTGCTTGGCAACTATATACGCCCTCAGGCGACAAAAGCCAAATTGCGCCTAGTTTTTAGGGCGAATAAAGAAGTTTATGATTTGAAAATAAAATAAAATTCTTAATTTTATGTCAAAATTTACGAATTTACATTTTTGTCAACCTAATAATGTATTATGACAACGACGCTATAAAGGATACTATTACTACTGTGAGGATGTAGCGAGTTGTATTCTGTAATTTATTTTTTTTGTAATAGGCCTAGGCTTGACTAGACAATTGCAAAATGATGAGTTTTGAAGTTAAAATTACCTTGGATATTTCTCTACGTGTACTTTAACCTAACGCACAAAACTCGACCCAAATTTTTAACTGTGTTATGTGCGTTAGGTTAGGTTAGAAAAATTACAAGCGAACATGCCCAAATATTCGCCAATTCGCGTAGTCACTTTGAAGCCGCCTTAGATGTATTGAAAAAGACGGACTTTTGAACCTGTCTACGCCATATTTATACCTTTTCAACTTCATTTTTAGAATAAGTAAATTCATTTTCTGAAAATGTAAATAACTATTTCGGAAAAAGTATTATAAATTTACGAAAAATTAAGTTCAATTTCAGAAAAAATATTTTTTTTTCGAAAAAAAATTTCACATGTTAAATCCCTATGTTCACCCCTCTAACCGCCACCAACCGATATGATTTTATAGGTAAAAATGTGGGGTCAAGTAGTGTAGAAGTGTGCAAATAAAAAGTATATGTTTCTATTTAAAATAAATAAGTTGGTACCCATATTTTGAGAACCACTGATTTTTTTTCAGTGTATCATTGAAATACCTATGTGAAATAGAGATTCTTCCCAATTTAACCAATTTCGTATCTCTTATAGGTATCGAGATCGCAATGGTAGCCACTGAAAAATGAACACTCTGTATACTTAGGTTCTATAATATATAATTATCAATTTGCCATTTTACCGTCCTAATAGCAGTATGTCTGATAAAAAAAGTACGACTGTCTCATTTTTACCCAAATTTTTTAATGTCTCATTTTTACACTACTTGACCCTATTAACTCTCGGATGACGGAAACGGGGTCAAAATTAACCCCAAGGTAGTTTTTTTTTCTAATAACACTGTTATTTTTGGGGATGTCTTAGGTTATTTTTTACTGATTTTCTTTTAAAATAAATAAATATATCATCACGGCATATTACCCATTGCTGGGTGTGCCAGTCTGCTTTGTTCGCAGATATCGGTAATGATGATGAAATATTTTCTTTTAGTATATTATATTTCCATGACGTTGCCATAATTAAAGATTTATTCATACATTTATAAAATAAAATAAAGAAACAAAAACCTTTCTACAAATGCCAACAGAAAGAGGTTGTGTTCTGTCTGTTCACGATTTAATGATAGGAAATTATCTGGAACATGTGATGTTAGACATTGATTGTCCAGACCATCTAATTATAAATACAGTAAAAAAATGGATTATAATTATAATAATACAATGATGTATTTTAATATTATTGTAATAGGGAAAATAAAGTGTCTGTTTTATCACAAAATTTTGTGTATAAAGATGTATCTAGAACTATATTTTAAAAAATTCTCTATTAGCTGTAAACGAGAATTAAAGTGAGGATCAAGAACGACCCCATTCTCAAAGTTTCAAAAAATATTTCCGTCAACCGAGGGTTAATAAAGTTTAATTTAACGAATTCAAATTCTTTAATTAATGTAAACCCCGTCGACTATTAAGTACATAGAGTGTAAAGGTAGCGTAACAATAATTTTCCTAACTCGTATCGTAATATGACGGATTACTAAGCTTACTACGTAAATAATCATTTTATATATTTTTTTTTTCAATAAAATTTTGTTTTTGTAGGAAACACGCAATTTTATTAAAAAGTACTGATAGTGACAATGTAGATTTAGATGTTACTGCCATTCAAACTGCTCAAGATTTTGAAGACGCATGCAATGAAGAGTTAACAAAATTTAAATTTTCAAGCAGAGAAACAGGTAAGATTTGCACAGAGCGTATATTATTTTTAGTTATTTTTAAGGAGAACAATTTATTTGTTTCGTATTTTTTTTAAATGTTCAGTATTAATAGTGTTCATGTAAAAATAATGATCGTACAGTAATATAAAATTTGTTAGGTATAAATAAGTATTGCATATTTATTAAATTTAAAATAAATGTTCAGTATACATATTCAATGTTCAATATTAATACCCTGCTCAAGACAATTAAAGGGTTTTTTTGTGATACCGTTTGTTTCACTGTAATTATAATACCCAAATCGACAATTTAACTTGGTTTATGTATTGTTTGAACATATGAACTTGTTTTATTTGTTTTAATCGTGTAATTTGCTGTTCGTACCGGTAGGTATTAACATTGAATAAATAATGTAGCAGATTATTTATTCAATGACTATACTCTGTTCCCATATAATTTATTTTAAATATAATTATACAGATTGTTCAATAAAGCGAATCAAATTTACTCTATTTCAAATGACTATAACTCGTCATTTTTAAATGGAACATCCTATATTTAATTATTCAGTTGTGTTTCTTTTCGTAGTATCTGTAAATCTTAAGGGCCGGTCTTTCCACCTTCGGATAAAGTTCCGGATAAAGTTTTCTGGCGAATAAATCAAGATTGCGTCTCTTTACCTTCGGATAAAGTTATCCGTCAGATAAATAATGCTTATCGGACAGATGTTATTCAGAACTTTTCTATCGTTATCTGTTATATTATAACTGTCAGTTGGGAATATACTCGTATATAATGGATATTGTAAATTTGTACGATGATTTTGGAGAGTATGAAATTTATACCGCGGTTAAATCCAGAACAAGAAGAATTAGATCTCGTCAAAATTATAATGAGTGGTCTAATGAAGAATTTTTTCAAAGATTTCGTTTTAGAAGAGAATCGGTTATGCAAATATCGGAAATTATAATACCACAAATTCGCCGTAAAACTGATAAGTTAATAACAATAATTACACACTAGTGATACATATATTTGAATCCACTATTTTTTTTATTAGAAATAATGCTCTCGCCTCTCATGAGCAACTACTAATAGCATTACGCTGTTATGCCACTATACTTTATTTCTCGTAAGAAAATAGTGGTGTGAAGATAGGAACAGTTGGTCTTATTTTTTAATTGGATAGTATCTCGATATTATCCAATTAAACAACAAGATCAAGCTGCTCCTAACTTCCCATCATTATTTTCTTACGTAAAACGAAGTATGGGCCCTATTCTGTAACTCGGTGGTTAATTTTTAACTACTAGTTAAAATTTTTATTCAATAGATAGATTGAACTAAAAATCCGTCCTTTTGTTATATGTCCAATGGTTAAAAATTAACCACTGAGTTACAGAATAGTCCCCTATAGTAGCTTTTATATAGTGCAGCGGGATTTTACTGGCATTCACAAATCTACGATCAACAGAATAATACATGACGTGTCGAATGCACTAGCAAGCTTGTGACCTGCGTACATAAAAATGCCCGAAAATATTGAAGAAATAAAGAAAAAATAATGGGAATTTTATAATGTCTTTCGGTTCCCTCGTGTCATAGGGGCAGTAGATGGTACATTAATAAAAATTCTATCTCCCGGGGACCCTACTGCGGAGAATTAGAGATGCAGAAAAGGATATTTTGCTTTAAATGTCAAGCATTATGTGACGCAAATTACAATTTCCAAATATTGTTGTCAGACAGCCTGGAAGTACACATGACAGCACTATTTTCAACAACTTCAATATTAACTTTCAATTTAAACGTGGAGATTATGCGAACGCAGTAATATAGGGAGATGTCTGTTATTCATTAAAAAAAGTATTTAATGACCCCAATTGCAAATCCACAAACAGAGCCTGAAGCTTTGTATAACGAGGCACATGTGCGTAGAAGAAATGTTATAGAGCGTGCATTCGGGGATATGGAAAAGACGATTCCCTGCAGTAGGAATAGGGTATTCTCTGAGGACTATCAATATTAAAAATTTATTAAAAATATTAGTGTTGATAGGTAAGCAACAGGAAAAAAACAAAAAATCATATTATAAATTAATTGTTACAAAAGATATAAAGCATTTAAATTTTGCTGATGTACTAGATGACCTTCCAATGGGAGACTAGTTGAAATCCCTACTCCATATTCGAATGTGATAAGACGCCGCATGAACCACTGATAGTACACCGCTGGTACTGTATAACTAGTACGTAACTATCACGTAGCACAACAAAATCAAATTTTAAAGATTAATAACTCGTTTATTAAAAGAAATTTTTAACTCGGGTTTTCACAGGTACTCTTAGATATAACTGTTCTTTAAGAAAAATAAATAAAAAAAATATGAGAGAATACCCTATTGTAATGCGCTGTCAAATCTTTCTTGCACAAAAAATTATAGTTGCAACTGCCGTATTGCATAATTTTGCAAGAGAGGATAGCATAAAATTTAATATTTCTTTAGAATTGGACAATTGGAAATTATTATGGAACAGTCAGATGAAAATAATTTGCTGCATTATTGTAATAATAATTTATTTTCCGTGGACTCGAAATACAGAGTATAGAAAAAGCTTAAAACTAAAACAATTGCAAATTTAAATATTCTTTTATATTATAAAAGTTGTGCTCTAAAAATGCTTTTAGTTTATTTTTAAACATATGTTCGGATTTAACAGATTTTAAAGTATCCGGCAATTTGTTAAATATTTCTAGCCCTAAAACTATTATAATTACCCCTTGACCTTAAAATTAATTTTAATAAAAACTAAATACGTATTTCGAGAACTAAGTTCTCATCATCAGTAGTACAACAAGGGAAAGTTAAACAGAGTAGTCAAGATTACTCAACATGTCAACCATGCCAGAGGTCTTAACAATTCTGAAAAACAAGGGAAAGAACTGCGATTATATAGGGACGGGAGTCACAGGTGAATGATTACTTATAAACTAAGATAAATTTCGTCCAATAATAATGAGTCATAAAATTTTAAATCGTCCAATAAAATTTAACTTTGTATTAAATCGAAAAGTTTTGAGTTTGGTATGGGACCGAGATCTGCGTTCATCAAATTATTTTTATGTTTATTTATTATTAAACTCTCGTATGCATCTAAATATATATCATTATTAATATGTTTTAAAAGTTTAATATTAGAATTATTAACTTTGTGATTATTAATGAACATATGTTGAGCTACGCTAGATTTTTCTGGATTACCGCTTTTTAGATGATGTTCTTTAAACCGAGTGTCAATTTGTCTTTTAGTTTCCCGATGTAAACTTTATTACAATCATTACAACTTTGTGCAACCGGATGCGAAATAAGCATTTCGCAGCCCCGAAATTAAATTTCACGACCGTTGTCATGGTAGCGGCCTCAAAATTAGGTAAACAATCACTTTGACACTTGAGAATTGCATGGTTTTGTTTATCAAATGGTAATCCCATAGCTACATTGAGAGCTAACTTTCTATTTACAATGAAACTGTTTAAAATTAATAAAATTTGTAATTACATATTAGCGCCCTCCAGATTGTCTTGCCTCAGCCGCAATTTCCTCTCGGTACGCTAAAGAGTGATTTCGCGGCCTTGATATACAAATAACTATTTTCGCTTATCTTCGTCTTCTAAATAATTTTCTTCTTTTTTCTAATAATTTTAACTTTTTATTTGTTACATTTTCCAAAGTTTCGAAATTGGTTTGTTTCGTTTTCTGTACTTGTTTCATGCACGGATGAACGATAAGCCAACAGGAACAGATGGAGGTTTCGGTCCCAGTCTCTTTGGTGGTTGGAGACTACCTTCGACAAATATCGGTTGATCGTTCTGTTCATTCGTTCAACCATGCCATCAGACTGCGGATGTAATGCAGTTGTTCTAGTTTTATTAATTCCTAATATCTTACAGACATTTTGGAAAACGGCAGACTCAAAATTTCTTCCCTGGTCGGAGTGGAGTTCACGCGGTACTCCGAATCGGCATATACATTCCTTAACTAAAGTTTCAGCGACCGTGGTGGCTTCCTGGTTGGGTAATGGATATGCTTCAACCCACTTGGTGAAGTAGTCCATAACAACCACGATGTATTTATTTCCTTCGTCACTTTCTGGGAATGGTCCAGCCACATCAATCGCAATACGCTCAAATGGGCTGCCAACGTTGTATTGACGCATTGGAGCTTTTCGTCGTTTATGCGGACCGTTACTTCCAGCGCAAACCACACATTTCTTGCACCAATCTTTAACATCTTCCGTGAAGTTAACCCAGTAAAACCGCTGGCGCAATCTTTCTAGCGTTTTGATGACTCCGAAATGGCCTTGATATACAAATAACTATTTTCGCTTATCTTCGTCTTCTAAATAATTTTCTTCTTTTTCTAATAATTTTAACTCTTTATTTGTTACATTTTCCAAAGTTTCGAAATTGGTTTGTTTTGTTTTCTGTACTTTTAATTTCTTATTTATTGGAACCTTTAATGTACCTTTCCATTTCTAAATAATTACGTTAAAATGTAGTTTCTAAACTAGTTATAGAAAGAATAATCAAAATAAAATTACCTTAATATTTTATGCTTTGCTGACTATTGTATTATTTTCTGACTAAAATATATAGGATTAAAATAATGGAATACATACTGTTCGTGGAATGCAACCCGTTCTGGGCAACCTGCTTGTTCTGGTTGTATGTACTCTGCATGGGAGAATTCAAGCAATTGTAATTAATTTGGTGTATGTCGTTCAAAATAGTAGGATATGTATAAAAAAATAAATATCTATGTTTTAACATTCTAATTATTCAAGTAAGCAGTCATAGGCGGACGGTGGACTAGCCATAAGGTTTATCGGATGGAGCCCGGTGGGCTAGTGCCTTGTAGGACTGATCGGTCCATCGATTTGTAACCTAATAATGCTAATATATTGTAACGTGTGAGTAGTGATGCACGACGAGGCGAGAGTACTCTTGCATCTCGTTTCGTCTCGTTGCATTATGCGAGACGAGAACGAGAGGGAGATTGCAGTTTAAATTCGAGGCGAGATCGATATAACAACTGCGAGAAGCGAGAAATTTTGCGAGATTTCTCGCAATAAAAAGTATTTGAAACTTTATAGCTTTGATTTATAAATTCAGTGAAAAATTAACCGTACAAGGAATGGAGTCAACGCTAATTCGTGCATAGAACACGTGAATGTGAAAATTATATGAATTCACTATTTTTTTTGAGTCTTATCTCGATTGGTATCGGTCCCAGAGCGAGGAAATGCAAAATAAAGACAAAATCGGTTTTGCATCCAATAGAACTAATTTTCTCCAATATTTCAGCCCCTAATTCATCCCAGTTAAAACCACGGTGAATAAAATTATTGCCGCCTCTGAAAAGTAAATGTTTAAGAGTCGATGGGAGCCAACCCGGAGCGTAGCGGTATACGGATATAGTTGGTGATTGATATAAATAACGCGTATACAGTCTAGAAGGGTTTGCAACAGACCGAAAGTCTAAGATTGGAACACGTAGTGAAATAAATGAACAGTTAGTTAAATAAAAGTACGAGTACAGTAAAATAAGTGGCAGGAAAATAAATAGTCGTGCTAATTGTTTAAATAAATAATCTTAAGTTTAAGTAATTCATTATATTCTGTCTTAAATTAGTGTTTATATTTGTTTAATCATAATAATAATTTTAATTATTTTTTCATATTTATTTCTCGTTTAATAAACTTTAATTTTAATTAATAATACTTTAATTTTTACACTTCACCCAGATAAATAAAAACGTTACAATATAGTACACTGAAAACAAATATTTAAAAATAGAGAAGGATGAATATTAGAATTTTAATATATTAATTTTATTGTTGTAATCAATTAATTTTTTAAGTGGGGGGGGGGGGGGTAAAGGTATATACAGACTGAGTCTGAAAAGACCGTCATCGATATCTCCCTTGTTAAAAATACAGCATAAATTTATTAACAGAACTTATTCGATTACTCAAGGAGCATAACGTAAAATGGGGGAGTTTAGTCATGTTGAAATGTAATGATTTTTCCACATTACTGCAATACTATACATGCAATATTACTATTAATGCAATAAAAGTAATAAAATATAGCGTATTTTTTTGTACAAATGATATTAAATTTATAGTTATTTAAATCGCCCACAATACGATGACATATGCAGCATCTTTGGTTCGCCGTAGTTGTCCGCTACAAGCGCTAGTTTAGAATGTATACATGAATATATGTCTTCTATATTCGATATTGAAATGTCAAATTCAATGTCAAATCGCAAAAAGCAAATTATTTTATTTTAAATATGTAAATATAATAATTGTAAAATACGATAAACAGAGAAATTAAATTGTAATATTATATGAGGAATATGTGCGTAAGAAAAATAACTTTTCAACAGATATCTTCTAACATGAAAAATTCTTTTAGGTTTACATATTTTCTCATTGTAAAAGATACTTATCGTATGAATAAAATTCAAACAATGATCGTACGATTGAAACAATGAATTATATAAAATTGTGTTTCTTAAGTTAAAATTTGAACAAAATATAATGAAAAAAGCAGAAAATTATCTTAAAATTTATAATACTTGCAGTTGTATCATGTAGAAGGTCTATTTTTGACATAATTAGTCTATTTATTATATATTTTGTACATGTAATGTTAATGTTCAAAGTAAAAATTCAACTGGTTCGTATTTCTCGTGTATTCTCCATTCCGAGCTTATGCAACTGATTCCACTTAGAGCTTGGAATATTTTCAATAAAGAATATTCGTCAATTATTGCGAATATAAAAGAAATATGGCAACATCATCCACTGATATCGTGATATGCAAAAATTTTCTTCTTTCCAATCATCCAAGTTTTCCAACTCTTTAATCGCAATTTCTATATATTCTGCATCTTATAATATTTAACTAATATTATAAATTATAATATAAAACTAAGTATGATAAAATGGTTTACAGAAATCACATATATTATGAGAAAAATTATATTTCCTGTCACAGTACCTTCGCTGGTATTTTGACTTTTTTGATTCACATATAACTTTTTAAATAATTTCTGTATTCATTTCAATATACTATGACGTATAATATTCATACACAAACAGCAAAAACTCAAAATAAAATTGTAAATTGCATCACTTTCTCAAAATGTCAAAATTTATTAGGTACCCAAAGACGCCAAAGTAGCCGTTAGAGGCGCTGACGCTCAAAATGTGCACATCGCCTATAACCATACTTTTTTAAAAATTTAATTATACAGGTGCTCAATAAAGCGAATCAAATTTACTCAATTTCAAATTACTATAATTTTTATGTTATCTTTCTATGTTATTAAGGATATTAAGGGTATCCTAAGTCCAAAACTAATAATTTCGGAGATTTTCACCATTTTTGTCTAAATTTATTTAAATTAAATCTAGTATGCTATGGAAATTGTATTTTTAAGAGGAAACAATTGCAATAATGGATAGTTGTTTGCATTAGTCAATAAATAAAACTGTTTATTGGTAATATTAATACGATTATGTATTATTAGTTCTTCTTGCGAGAAAATCATATGAATACATTATTATTACCCAATCGCACTAACACAAAAAGAAACACGAATAAATAATAAAATATAGGTTGTTCCATTTGAAAATAACGAGTTATAGTCAATTGAAATTGAGCAAATTTGATTAGCTTTATTGAACAGCCTGTATAATTATTATTTTTTAAATATATGAGAACATTGAGTATCTATAGTTATAATTGTACAGATAAAAAATTCTTAGTTTTCACTATTAAAATAACTTTAGTACACCTTTATAAAGTAATGCGTGTATTGGGGGTTTTTTTTTTTTTTAGAGAAAAAAACATTATAACTTGGCACCGCCGTGGAAAACTAAAACAAAATTCATACATCCGTATAGGTGAATAAAATACAATTGAAAATATATAAAAATATGCAGAATGTTCCATTTAAAAAAAGACAAGCAATTCTCGGCGAGCCATAATGCAACACCCAGTATATATGAAAATAATTTTACGTTATGCTCCTTGAGTAATCGAATAAGTTCTGTTATGTTATGCTGTATTTCTAACGACAATAATAAATATTATAATCACTTTTTTGTAAGATTAGTCATTTTCATAACTGTAATTAATTTTATTGTAATTTCATTGTTGCAATCAAAATATATATTTTTTAAATCAAGCGTTAAAAATAATGCTATATATTCACAAGAGTTTTATATTAAATACTTAAATACGTTAGCAGCTACATCGGCATTAAACATTGGGCGCGTTCACTTACGATGCAGCGATGCGAGCGCTGAAATGTAGCGCTGAGTTAGCGCTTCAACTCGTCAGTGAACGGCACGGAGCGGTAACCATAGCAACATTTGAACATCAACAAACCTCTTTTCCCGCTATTTGTCAGCATATGTCTAATTCATCTTTTATATAAGTGTACGTAAAAATATATATTAAATTTGCATATCGACAGCATAGATGAATTAATTTCATAAATTTCGTAGTTACAAGTGACACCCACATGCTGTTCTGCCGCCATTTTTTCACAAAGTGACAGCTGATAACTTCGCTGCATCTCCGCTGTGAGTGCAGCATAGAAATATTACGCTACGTTTTTCTGAAGCGCTGAAGAGTAGCGCTACATAAAAACAAGCGTTCACTGCGCACATCGCTACGTAGCGCTAACAGCGCTCGCATCGCTGCATCCCAAGTGAACGCGCCCAGTGGTAAAACTGTCCGCGAAACTCAAAATATAGTGCTCTATTTAAGGTGGCCGGTATGATTGGTCACTAGGATGCCCACTAAAATAAAAGCCCTAGTCCGCTCCTTGTAACAGTAACTACTAACTATATACATGTGAATAATTACCATTTAATTCAATAATGGGGACTTATAAATTTGACGTCACCCGCGGCGGATCGGCGGCGGAGCTTCCTCCACACAATTTAGAAAAGGACAACAAATTTTTAGAAAAAGCGAGGTGATATACCATGGCCGAGTCAATTGCATGCTCTCCCCTTCAGCATTTCACCTCGTTGATCCTACAATTTGTTTAGGCGATTTCGGGCGACAACCGTTCACTTGCGGTATGTTGCGTTCAGATACGTTCACACATTCGGGCGATAGGAACAACTTACCCGGTATGTTTGGATCAGTGCTTACAGCTGAACGGGTTTGCGAGTCAGGTCAGCTCTCTGTTCACTATTTCTATCTCTTTTTATCATGTCTTTTTTGAAATGTCAAAACAGTCGGTATCGTGGTCTTTATGTCAAATAGGGTAACATTATTATCGTTGACTCTTTTTTGGACAAATATGGATAAACTGTCTTTCTCCGTTAATGCATTTTAATTATAACACACTATTTTTGAGTTTTAAATGTCGCAGAATATACATAACCACCAAGCACGGTGTCAACAAGTGAACCAACGATTTTTGGCGCCACCATTGACAATATCATACCGTAACTAACCGTAAGTAATCCTAACAAGTGAACGGGTATGTCGCCCGAAATCGCCTTTTGGTAGTCAGCAAAATTTGGTTATGTTATTTTATGTAGTTTCTGTTATTAATTATCTCTTGTACTAAAGTGTAGTGTTCTTTGGAATTTGAAATATCTCTAAAAACCAAGTTCACAAATAAATAATTGAAAAAAACATTGAAATCATTCCGTCTTACAGTTGAAAAAATGGTTAGAATGCAGGGGTTTGAAGAAAAGTGGAAATAAAAATTAATTAATTGCAAGGTATGCACTGAGTAGATCATATTATACTCAAATAATTATATGAAAATGTTTGTTTCCTTTCAAAGAACAGTTGTTGTCATAACGTAGTTGATTACATGATAAATGTCAAATTGTAGAGCTCAATCTTGCTCACTACATAACTATTTATTAAATACTTTTTTACTCACTAGATGGCGTCCAAAAAGTTTGAATTGTATAAGTCCCCATTATACTATATTGATATTTGCTCGGCTATTTGTCAATTCATCTTCAATTTTCGCGTCAGACCCTACGGCTTGTAATTCTTCTGTTCTGCAGTCAATTTCTCTTAATATAATCAGAAAAATTAACATAATTGGGACCCACGGAATAACATGCGATATCAGCGGAATTTTAGGGAACTAAATTAATAGATGTATTGGACAAAATGAATAGATGTATTGGACAAAATCTTAGCTCATCTCAGATCACTTCAGATAAACTCAGGAAATCGTTTTTTTGACACAACTGATCTGAGTTGTTCTGAGTAAACTCACTTCCCCCTTTCTGATGCTACAGTACTAGTTTACAAAACTCATAGACCGGTAGTATTTACTCTTAAACAGGAGCTATGACTAATAATAAATTCAGTTGTATCGTAGCCATGGTAATTAGTTAGAGTGATAAAAAATTTTAGTAAGTACTACCGGCTAAAATGATTTGAAACACTAGCTGTATTCTTTTTGGACAAAATCTCAGCTCATCTCAGATTACTTCAGATAAACTTAGGAAATCGTTGTTCTTTCTGACACAACTGATTTGAGTTGTTCTGAGTAAACTCACTTCTCCCCTTTCCGATGCTACACTACCAGTTTACAAAACTCAAAATGATTTGAAACACTCAGTTTGCATTTTAAGGTTAAATCATTCAACAAAATTTATATTCACATATACAGACATACTTACAAGTAATATATTTTCCACATTATCCATTTTTCGTTTTTAAACAGTATCATAGATCAGAAAAATGTCAATAAATTTGACAGCTTTTACAGCAAATGCTATCGGTAAAGAAAGAAATGATAAAATGGAATAAAACTAGTTCTTTTTGCAAAATCACAACTCACTTCAGCTCAACTCAGTTATGTACTGAGCTGAGATACAATTGGGGCAAAAAGAATACAGCTACTGTTTGCATTTCAAGGTTATATAATACAACAAATTTTATATTCACATATACAGATATACTTACAGTAATATATTATCAACATTATTCATTTTTCGGTTAAATATGGCATCATAGATCAGAAAATAAGTCAATAATTTTGACAGCTGTTACAGCAAATACTATCGGTGTAGAAGGAAGTGATAAAATATTAAACTTGTGCTTTTTACACACATCACAACTCACTTCATCTCAACTCAGTTATGTACTGAGCTGAGTTTCAATTGGGTCAAAAAGAATACAGATATACTGTATTTCAGTCAGATAAGAATAGACTTAGGAGTAAGATAGGGCTTACGATTCCAGCTTTCTGATTGGTCTAAAAGCAAGCCAACTCTACAATAGCAATATGTAAAGCAGGTATATTATTTATTCCATTTTGTCTTTATAATCTATTTAACAACTTTAAGTAACTGTTTATTTATTAAATAATTAATAATTATCAAATTTTGACGTTTCGAGCTGTCAAGTATGTCATACACGAAACAAAACTAATTCATAAGTTTTATGTGTGTACAACAGGCTATCGCGGCAGCGCCACCAAGCCTATTCTTATCTGAAATACAGTATAATATTTCCTCGTAGTCTTTAAATACATTTTTTTTGAAAACCCCCTCCAATAATAAATAGTTCCTTTTATATTTCAACATTTTTCTTCCTTATAAATTTTTTAATAGTTTCATATTTTGATTTTAATTTTTTTATATCCCGTGGTATTCCATTTTTTATCCCCGAATTAAATTCTTTTGCAATTTCTACCCATACTTCCTCTTTATCTTTCCATGATATTGCATCGATTCTTTAATTTCAATCGTATTTTTATATTGTTTTTCAATTGTAATCAAATGCCTAATTTCATCGCTTGTGAAATTGGTTGATCTTTGTCGCTTTCTCAACAGTAGTAACAAAGTATATCACATAAATAATTACCTATATTACCTTTATATCAATATTTTTGTTGGATAATATTTTTTCTGACGTATGTCAAACACAAATGGTGCACATAAATATATTGTAACGTTTTTATTTATTTGGGTGAAGTGTAAATATTAGACAATTATTATTAATTAAAATAAATGTTTATTATAACAATAAATAGATATAAAATATAATTAAAAGATGATAAACACTACGATTAAACAAATATTAAACACTAATTAAGACTAAGAATATTATAAAACACTGAAACACTAAGATTATTTATTTAAACAATATATAGATCACTTATTTATTTATACAACTGTATTTATTTATATTCACCACTTGTCTACTATCTGTTTATATCACCAACTGTTTAACACGCAACGCTTATTTATATCAGACTGTCCAGTGCCTTCGCTAACGGTGCTTATATACTCTAGCCGAAAATTCGAGAACTCACTGGAAGACTTCTAGATAAAACACAATAGGTTACATCAACCGCGTAATTAAGCAGACTCCGACAGGTCCGTTGAGTCATCGCTAAAAATAGACGCTCGCACGACCCCGTGACAGTGGCGGCGACAGCGACGGGGACAGCGGCGGTGACAGTAGCGGCGACGGCGGGCACTGCACATTACAATATGAAACTATAAAAAAAATCTGATCTGGCTAGCACATTACCTTCCGTCAGTTCTATGCACTGAACTCAATCAGCCCAATGCCCAATTCTACCGAGTTACTATGCAAATGGTAACCATTTGGCGAAAAAACTGAACTATAGGTGGCAGGCCGGACGGTAGCAAGATGGCGGAGGAATAAGGAGAGTTCTCTCATTCCTTATTGCTGGTAATATGGATTTCAAAGTGCAAAGTATTTAATGTGGAGAAAATTAATATAAAATTGGGTGATATGTTTGAATACATTGCTTCTGCACGTCCCATAAAGCAAGGCGAAGCAGTTTTTAAGGGAGCATCTATTGCGTTGTGGAATAAAGGGCGATGAATCAGTTACAGTAGTGGGATCTTGTTTAAAAACCAGTCATTTGAGTGGAGATCCTCATATGGTTGTAATTTTATTAAATAAGAACATAAATTACGGCAAAGCAAAATTTAGTTGTAGAGCGGAATTGGGAGGTAAATGCAAACATATTGTTGCAGTTTTGTTGCATATAAACAGGTTAATAAAAATCAGAACTATATTTTTTGTTTTACAACATTTATCATTATTATTATGCTATTAATTTATTTGTTTATGGGTTTGTGTATTACAGAGCAGAAGAAATAGAAAAATTTAATTGTACCAATTTGTACAAGTAAGGGGAAAACTTGTTAAAAAGGATGATAAACAGAATAGTTTGGCTATAAAATTAGAAGAATTTTGCCATCCTGTTTTAAAAAAGAAAAAAAAATAGAACCGATTGGAGACGTCAAAACTATATGGGAAAAATTTTCAAGATCATATTTTGTCACTTGGGATATAGTGTAAACTTACACTTTTTGACTTGTAATTACTGCATTGTGGCACTGAGTAGTATTTATGGCACTTACTGATCATTATTTAAACTTGAAAATGAAATATACACTATATATCTCACTTTCTTTTACAACAAATATAAATACGTTTCAATGTATGCTATCAACGTTTCCTTATTCCTCTAGTTCACAAATCTGCCGCCAGACGTCACCCACTTTGAATTTTTTCGCCATTGCACTATTTGGTATTCTGTAATTCGAAAGTCTTTATAAAAATAGTAACTTGTTATTATAAAAGTTCCTATTCATAGCAACTGATGAAACGTGGTAATTACGATGTAACTTGTTACAAAAATGAATATATTTCAAATAAAACTATGTAATAAAATAACTTACTCATATTTTATTACAAGAAATAAACTGTATATGATAAAAATGTTTATAAAGTATTATTTAACATTTCAAGGGAGAATGCCTTCAAATAATGATAAGGATGGTCTCATCATTTCATTTGAATAAATTCTAAGAACTAAACAAACCAAAGGTATAGTAAAGAGGTAAAGGACAGTGGTACAATCCCAAGTAAAATAAATAATCCTATATTTTTCTCACTGAATCGTTAAGAGTCTCAAACTAGAGTTTCGAGATATGTAGTGTTAACTAGAATCTCGTGTGGTAGTTTTAATCCGCACTATACTGAAACACTTGATTGCTAGTGTATTAGTATTTTGTATTTCGTATTCGCAATCGAAATTAACGATAGAGGCGCTGATTTTCGAAACAAGATGGCCGCCATACGATGGGTTTGACATATGACAGTTCACATTGTTCACTGTGTTTCGTTGACTGTGTATATAAACCGAGTTAAAAAATTTATTTATATGAAGGCGATAAGTTAAAATATTTAATTATTAATTACTACACTACAAACTCAGCTGTCACTTATTTAATATGGCGCTTGTACGATTGCTTTTCGTAGTACTGATTTGCGTCACTAGAGGGAAATTTTTTATTTACGATTGCGAATAGGTACTCCGTAATCGTAGGTACGTCGAATTAAACAAATGGTTTATTAAATGAAAGAAATTTAAAACATATTAAATTATAATTAGCTTCCAATCTTAACTATTACGTTTTTCACTTTTATTAAACTCTATCTAAATTATTTCATTCTTCCTTTTCACTGAAAAATATATTTAATGCAATTAACAAATCCTTATTTTTCATTGAAATTTAAACAAAATTTCTAACTGTAGCGAATTTACTTTCCTATTTCACTTCGGCACGTTTAATTTTTCTGACATTTCATAAATGACAAATGGGGTCATACCACATTTTCCAATTTTTTTTTTTTCTGAAAGTACATTTAAAACTACTTACGAAAATATCTATTTTATGACACATACATTTCTAGTTTTACAGTAATAATTTTTTAAAGTTTATATAAAATTTCGAATGACGTAACAGTTTTGCGGCCGTAGTGGCATCTACCGAGCAAAAATGGAACTACTTTTGATGTTTATGTCATTGTGTTTTGAAACCACGCTTGAAACCACACGTAGTCTTCAAAACTTCTGGAATATTTATTGGCTTATACCATCTTTCCCTTATATCTTGAGCCATAAGAATACAAACAAAATTTTTATTTTTACTTCTCAACGAGTTATTCTCGTAGGACGACACAGAACAATATTGTACAACCATTGTAATATCTAAATCAAACATAAATTGTATTCATTTATATTTTTATTTAGCATATTTCGTTATTTGTACTTCCTTTTTTTTAAAAAATAACTTGTTGCAAGGATGTTGACGTTACTTTCAAAATATTGGTTATTTAAGGTTATGTTAGAAAAAAGTGACAGATCTGTTCATGTACAGTAAAAGCACGAGTACGGCTGTGCCTCACTATCGTGTGTTTGTGTACAAAACTGTGACGTCACAAAACCAAACTCAGAATCTTTATAATGAAAATCATGAATGAAGAGTATAATAATATTAAATATTTTTTATTTATATATGCATAATATTAGGTAAATTTTTCATTTATGAAAGAAAAATCAACATGTTTTCTTTTTGGTATGACCCCATTGTCTAAATATTTTCTGAAGTATTCAACATATTTTCAATTTTCAGGTTAGATAAATGTTCAGAAACTATGGTAACTGTCTTTACGACATAACTTTCATTGTAATACTGTCGAATACTGTTATTATTCTATGCTAAAGAATAAGAAAAAAATCAAAGTGCCTATCCAAGTTACTATGAAAGTTATATCATAGTAACGTAACTATCTTAGTAACATCCGTAGGCACTATTTACAGAATGGGGGAGTTTAGTTATGTTGAAATGTAATGATTTTTCCACTTTACTGCAATACTATACATGCAATGTTACTATTAATGCAATAAAAGTAATAAAATATAGCGTATTTTTTTGTACAAACGATATTAAATTTATCGTTAGTTAAATCGCCCACAATACGATGACGTATGCAGCATCTTTGGTTCGCCGTAGTTGTCCGTTAGGAGCGCTAGTTTAGAATAAAAACATGAACGTATGTCTTCCATATGTGATATAGAAACGTCAAATTTAATGTCAAATCGCAAAAAACAAATTATTTTATTTTAAATATGTAAATGTAAATTGTCAAGTGTCAAATGCAAACATAAACAGGTGGCCGTGTTTTGCTTCTGTCTCTTTCTATGAAGCACGTTTTGGGCACGTATGTCGAGACCTAATTCGTACATAGTTGATGATATGTAAGCCGTAATGGCGGGAAGAAAATATTGGAAAAGTTCAGCATTTTTTTTTCTCTGGTATTTTTTAAAATTTTACGATATATAAAAGTGAAAACGCTTTACATTTAAAAATATTTTAACATATAAAAAAATCAAAAATTGATCTGAATATATACTACTGGAATGCGCCGACAGCTTCATATTGTGAGAAAGCATGACGTGGGGGTTTTCCGTCTTTGTTTTATACATCCTGAGTTAAAAAATTTGTGTCCATTGTGATAATTAGTTTCCAATTTATAAAGTGAATTGTGAGGATAAATGAGTAACTTAAAATTAGAGTATCGCAGTGATATAAAAATTTTGACAAAAGAGGCCCATCGACCGAAAACAATCCGTGAGAGAATGGTGGCCGTCTATGGGGATGATACACCATCATATTACACAATAAAATTTTGATCTAAACAGTTTCGATGGGGACGTGAATCCATCGAAGACGATCCCCGAAGTGGAAGACCCAAAACGGCAACAAATGACGAAATGACTCAAAAAGTTGAAGCCATGGTCCTCGAAGATCGTCGTGTGAAGGTCTCTACCATTAGTATGGCATTGGATATATCTGAACCCAGCGTAATAACCATCTTGCACGACAATTTGAACATGAGTAAGGTGTCAGCCAGGTGGGTTCCACGACTGTTAACACCTGAACAAAAATTGCGCAGGTTGGAAATTTCGGAGAGTCATTTGAAAACTTTGACCAACGATTCTGACTTTTTGGCACAAATTGTGACGGGCGACGAGACTTGGGTGCACCATTGGGATCCTAAGACAAAAATAGAATCCAAGCAGTGGGTTCATAAAGGGTCCCCATCCCCACCCCTCAAAAAGACACGGACGCAATCCTCTGCGGGGAAATTGATGGCAACAGTTTTTTGGGACATCAGGGGTATCCTTCTCATTGAATATATGGCAAAAGGGACAACAATAAATGCGGACGTTATATGCGAACACGTTGAAAAATTTACGGAAAGCAATTAACCAGAAAAGACCCGATTTTTCCAATCGGGAATTGTTTCTGCTGCATGACAATGCGACCATGCATAAGGCTGCCAAAATTAGGCCAATTGTGCAAAAGTGCAGCTTCGTTGAGATAGACCATCCTCCCTATAGTCCGGACTTGAGTTTCGTTTTGACCGATTCCGCAGTACCCTTTCAGAGCGCAGTTGTTCATATTTCATACTTATAAAATATAAAATTAAGTTTTTAAAATGAATACAAAATATGTAAGAATTGACAGTATATTTATATAAACTATAATACAGTACAGAAATATTCTAATATTTGTAAATACAAAATAATGCATAGTAATTACAAAATATACCCTAAATCATGTTCATTAAAAGCAAAGTTTCTTTGTTTCATTTACTTTTTATGGTTTATATTTTATGACGATTATATCCAATTCGTAGTATCTTATACGTAAATTAAGATGAACACGCACAAAGGCGCCTGACTTTGAGGGGCCCCGTTTCAAGACAGTAAAGTAAATAATAGTAAATTTTTATAAAATACTCTTATTCGCAAAGACAAAATTACTATAAAACTTACAAATTAACGTGATAGGAGTGAACAATATATTTTTTAATTTGTTTGCATTAGAGCTCTTGTTATAAGTAAAATAATTATCGTATTAATCGGTTTGTTATTATTCTAACATTGTTATATTGAAATAATAACTGTGGAAATGTTGATTACAACAAAGAATATAATGATTATAACTCAAAAATATTGATTACAAGAATGAATCGCACAATGAATCCAATATTAAATACCTACTAGCATTTTGCGAAGAATCAAATGCTTTATGATTTACATACAATTCTGAAATCTGTTGTAAAATTGTTGATTACAACAAACAATTTTGTTTATAATCTATTGATTACAAGAATGAATCTAAGAAAATTTCATCAATATTAAATCTAACATTTTTGAAGAACAAATCTATATTTTAAACTTTAATTTGCAATTTTTTTTTTTTTTTTTTTTTTTTTTTTTTTTTTTTTTTTTTGAGCAGACATAATTAAAGAAATTTAATTTGCAAATTTTACGAGGGGAATGGGCACTAAAATGTAACATAGCACAAAGACGCCTTATACCCACGGAGCGGCCCTGGATGAACCTGTTCATCAATTCTTCCACATAATTTAAGATTCTGCTTTTCAAGGAGTTAATTAGAATTATCACAGAAAAATGAAGGTGTGTTAAAATAAAACTTAACATAGTTGATGGTCTTGTAAGTATCCAGTATATATCTGAGAGATATGGCACTGCAGTATATTGTACGAAGTTGTTCAGAATTTCTTGGATTGGTGCCTTCAAATCGGCTAGTGTGTACTTTGTACTATATCATTGATTGCAACAATATATGTCTGCAGTTGATTTTCACACTATCTTGGGTTCGAAAGGCAAAAAGGCATGATTTCAAACAGCATTTGTATGACATCTACAAACGAATAAATAAATGTTAGGTACATGTTAGTAATTAATAAGTAAATTATACTTCACAGAATTTTAAATTAATAACTTACCTCCGGGAGTTACAAAAATCGAAAGAAATTAGAAAAGATTTTTTTCAAAATGATTATTTATTTCTTCACTGACAACTGACAAGTTATGATCTGAACACATCACCCTTGTAAATGACTGTGATCAAAACGCGCGCATAAATTGAATAAAGAGTTGTTTCGAATTCTACCTAACCGATAGTGCCACAAATTAGTATCAACCGATTCCGTTTTTTTAGTGCTGCACGGTATCATGGCTGGGTATATAAGTGATTTCTCCTGGTGCTCCTTGACTTCCATCAAGGAGGATACTTCCATTTTCTCTTGTTGAAAACATTATTTATTTCAAACACCTAAAAAAAATTTATAAGTAAATTTTAAATTTGAAGTAAAAATTTGATTACCTGAAGAAAGAAATATTCAAGAATGGACTCCATTCGGATTTACAACTATTTATGCAATAATTCTTTACCATATTGCGACTTACCTTTTATATTAATTTTTTGACATTGACATGTGGGTTTATTATAATTTTGTTTTATTTTTTATATAATTTTTATATAGAATGTTGGGCTGATGTGCCAGTACGTAAAGGAGGGAAACCCCCCGTGTTGCTATCGCTCACGGCCTGTTTTGTTACTGTTAAGGTTATTAAATAAATAACATCTGTATTTTTGAACAGTATATTTTAGTAAATTAATAATCATATACAAGTCACGTACAAATCAAAATCTTAACAATTAACTAGTGACATTTTTGTTACCATGACAACAACGTCATTCAGACAAGAACAAAATGCCATGATAACATAATGACAGCTGACAGTACAGTGTGCTTATTATTAACATTATTCAACACTTCCTCCTAATAAGCACCTGCACTAAAATAAAATTAAGAGATGCCTAACTTTGCACGAATTGTTTGGAATCTTATTTTATCCAACGGCTTTGTGAATAAATCAGTCAACTGATTTTTACCTTCAATATGTTCAACATCCAAAAGTTTTTCTTGATAACACTCTCGTACAAAATAATGTCTTACTTCGATGTGTTTGGAGCGTTTGTGATACTCCGGATTTTTTGAAAGCTTCACAGCACTTGCGTTGTCTATTCGCAAGACTGGTTTTGTACTTCGTTTCACTTGAAGTTCATCAAATAATCGACTCAACCAAAGTAGTTCCTTCGCGCCTTTACTAGCTGCTACGAATTCGGCTTCAGTGGTTGATAGAGCCACTGATCGCTGTAATTTGCTTGACCAAGTGATCGCTCCTCCTGCATACATTACTACAACTCCACTAGTTGATCGTCGAGTTGTTGCGTCATCCGCAAAATCAGCATCACTAAAACCTAGAATTACTTGATTATTTTTATGATATAACAAACCATATTCTGTAGTTCCACGAAGATATTTAAAAATACGTTTTACATTCAACCAATCGTTTTCCGTTGGTTTCTCCATATTTCTGGCAACTCGTGAAACTGCGAATGCAATATCCGGTCTTGTAGTGGTTGTAAGATGCATCAGGCTGCCTATTGCTTCCCGAAAAGGTACTTTTTCTTCAACTGGATTGTCATTTACACCTTCACTTCGATCACAAGGAATTGAAACTTTATTTGATTCATGCATATTAAATCGTTTTAAAATTCTTTCAGTATATGCACGTTGGCATACGAAAATTCCATCTTCACGTTGTTTTATTTGCATTCCCAAAAAACTGTTAAGTGATCCCATTGTGATTTTGAAATTAGAGCGTATCTGATTTATAAACATCTCAATTTCATTTTCATTGGTTCCAGCAATTAGACCATCATCTACGTATATGGTAACTATTAATTTCTCACCATTTCTTCTTCGTACGAACAAACAAGAAGTGGCTGTAAATCCTTCCAGGTTCATAAAATTTACAAATCTTCGATTCCAGCACCTTGATGCTTGTTTCAATCCGTATGGACTTCGTTTGAGTTTGCAAACGCGTCCACTGCCATCATCAAAACCTTCCGGCTGCATCATAAATACTTCCTCCTCTAAATGCCCATACAGAAACGCTGTCTTTGCATCAAATTGCAATTTTTCACTAGCTGCAATTGCCAACACAGTACGAACGGTGTCACACCTAGATACAGGACTATAGGTTTCATTGAAATCAATACCTGCCTTTTGAACATACCCCTTCGCAACCAATCTAGCTCGATACCGTTCAATTGAACCATTTGGATTTAGTTTGGTACGAAACACCCATCGATTATGAATTATTTTCATATTCTTTGTAGGATTAACTAACTCCCACGTATCATTTTCAGACAATCCATCGATTTCTTCTTTCATAGCCGTAACCCATTGCGTCTTCTCAGCTGAATTCATCGCTTCTGTATAAGTTACTGGATCTTCTCTATCAATTATTGCAGAATAAGCTGAATTATGAATGTAGTCTCCCGAAGACATCCACGCAGGCTTCTTAGTAGTACGCTTCAATTTTACAGTTTCAGCATACTGTAATCCAATTTCTGTTGATGAATCTTCATCTTTTGAAGGCTCTTCAGTTCGCTTTTCAGGAATTGCTTCCTCCTGAGGAATATATGTTTCAACAGAAATTTCTTGCAGCGAATTAGTACATACATTTTCTGGTTTGAAATAAACATCATGTTATTTTACAATCTTCTTTAAAGATGGTATATATATATATATATATATATATATATATATATATATATATATATATATATATATATATATATATATATATATATTTATTTGGTAGCCATCTTTCTCATTCCAGTAACCAACCATTTTACCAAAAATACTTTTATTGTCAAATTTCTTACGAAATTGTTTTGGTATATGTACATAACACATGGTTCTGAACACACGCAAATGATTTAAATTCTGCATTTCGCGTCCAGTCCACAATTCCATTGGTGTTTTATCTTTTACAGGAGTAATACCGGTGTGATTAAGTACCTAAACTGCTGTTTCACATGCTTGAACCCATAATGATTTATTTAAATTACTCAATGGCTTCATTGATCTTGCAAGTTCCACGATCGTTCGATTTTCTCTTTCTGCCGCACCGTTCTGTTCGGGAGTGTATGGAGCTGATAATACAAGAGTAATAACACGATTATTGAGAATTTTACGAACTTCTTCACAGTCAAATTCTCTTCCTCCATCACATCTAAATTTTCTTACAATATGTCCAGCTGTTGAAATTTCATTCAGAAAAATGCACAGACAATCTGCTACCTCAGATTTTCTTTTAATAAAGAATATTCTACGATATTTACTGTAATCGTCTTTAAAACAGACAAAGAATCTTTCACCCCGAAGACCCTCTACTGACATTGGACCATTGACGTCCGCATTTAATTGTTCACCTATTATTTGTGATCGATCTTTCCTTGGTTTGAATGATTTTCTATGGGCTTTTCCCATGGCACACGCGTCACAAAAAATGTCAGTTTCTGTAACTGGTATGGCAATTTTCATTTTCTGCAGTATTTTGCGTACATGTCTCTTGTCTTAGTGTGCAAGACGTTCATGCCAAAGTTGAAGTTTGTCCGACACTGTTGCTAAACTGACTTCAGCGGGTTTTTGTGGTACTTTCACACGCATATCCACTACGTATGAGTTAATCCTCCATCTGCCCATAGCCACTAACTGATTATTTCGCTGAAATAAAACCTCGTGATTTGACATAGTGACTTTAATATTATGTTCTGTTGAACTTCTTATTGAAAACTGGTGTCTACCAACATCTGGAACGTATCAGACATTTTCAAGGTAACCAGTATACCATTTACCATGAATTAGCATTTCTACTTGGACACAACCAGAACCATAAGCTGATATCTTTCCATTATTTGCTACTGTGACGTCGATTGGAGTAGAAAACCTTTTATATGTTTCAAAATATTGCTTATTTGATGTCATGTGATGCGAAGCACCTGAATCACACCCACATATCTGCATTTTTCAAATCATCTATTGCAGTAAAAGCAGATCCTTTATCGCTACTTACATTTGACGGCTTTGGCCAACTAGATGTGCTTGTATTGTTTTGTTTGTCCTTTTTAAGTTTCCGACAATCTTTCTTCATGTGACCTACTTTGCCACAGTAATAACAACTTCTAGTTTGCTTACTATATGACTTATTTGGAGAAGAGTATATTGTGTTGTTTGATTTTTCTGAATTACTATGTGACTTGCTTGTCACCTGACTTTGTCGATTTGCTGCTACGAACGCACTTGTTTCTGAATTTGAAACTGACGACTCCATTCTTAGTTGTTCTTCTATTATCATCTAGCGAATCCCACACATTATTAAATTCTTGATACTCAGGACCAATAGTTGATAAGATCTGTCCATGTAATAGTTCAATGGGTATATCATTGGATCCCTTTTTCCGTAGCTCAGTATTCATATCTGCGAAGAGTTTCTCTACTTTAGCTACATAAGCAGCTATTCCAACATCTGGATCTCGTTTTACGTTAAAAAAATCAGTCATTAACAAACTAAGACGTTGCACACTACTTTGTTCATAGACACAAATTAATTTTTCCCATATGTCTTTAGCATCAGTGTACGTAAGTACTAAATCTGCTACTGGTTGACTTAGTGTACTTGCTATTAATGCAGCTGCTCGTGCATTATCGCGGTTCCAAACTGACACCTTTTTTAGCTCATCTTCGGTGGCTGCTTTCATGTTTTTGATTACAGGGCATTTTCTACTTCCATCAATAATATCTGACATCTCATATTGTTCGAAGTACATGTTCATCTGCCACTTCCATTTTGCCCAGTTATTATTATTATTATTTACTATACATTTTTCTTCAGAGTACACACTTCAATGCACCTGGGCCCATAACCTGTTAAGGTTATTAAATAAATAACATCTGTATTTTTGAACAGTATATTTTAGTAAATTAATAATCATATACAAGTAACGTACAAATCAAAATCTTAACAATTAACTAGTGACATTTTTATTACCATGACAACAACGTCATTTAGACAAGAACAAAATGCCATGATAACATAATGACAGCTGACAGTACAGTGTGCTTATTAAATAGACCATATTACTATCTCAATGCGCATGCTCAGAATGCACCAATCATATGCTTGGGAGTACAGCGAAAATGAAACCAATGTTATCTTATGGGAAAAATTGTATTTTTAAAGCAAATTATTATTTTATGTGGACGTAAATGAACGATAATTTTTCTCTTACTAGTTTTATTTCATGTTTAACTACTGGATTCTGCCCTTATAATATATAAATAATCAATAAAATAAACATTAAAGTTTTAAAATTTTAAGCGCCTGTTTACTCTCCTGTCACTGACAGATAACCTCAAACTAATGTTTTGTAGTTGTGATTCTTTTGTAAAGTGCGAAATATATATTTTTTAATTATGCCTGTTTACTATTGCTGCTTTCCGGATTGTGATTTGAATCCATTAATTAAAAAGGAATATCTTTTCCTATTTTTCCTAAGAATCGTACAGAGAAAATAAGTTAGTATTGCCAACTTAATTGGAAAAATTAAAAAATTGTTTGTCACCCTGGCACGCTTTTTTCATTTCATAAATCTGCCGGCAGAGGCGCTATAGTTAATAATATGGTCTATTAACATTATTCAACAGTTACTATAGGAATCTCGCATCATGGCGCAATCCAGTAATATAATACTGAGTTCAGTGTTTCTATGTATTTTGTACAAATTCCATACAGAAAGTTTCTTGTAAGAGATTCTATATACATATTTCCAGTAAAATTATAAGTGTATCCTCTTAATGACCGCATTTATTTTTTAGTTGCAGACAAGAAGAATAATGTTAAATCATTACAACGAAAATTAAACAAGCCTTTAGTACTCTTAGTAGAGCAAAGAATTGGGTCTTCTAACTTCCTTTTGCTTCCACAAAGTATAAGAAAGGAAGAGGAAACTTTAAAACAGGTAATGATAAATACTCTTAGAAAACAATAGGCGATTCCACCTTTTTTGTAATTTTATCTGAAAATATATAGTAAAATAAGACTAAAAGTGAAAATCCCATGAAAAATTCCTATTAATAAGCGAGTTTTAGTACATTTGAAAAATAGATACATGTGATCTCACGAATATGTTTGTGACCTCTAAACTGTTTTCTTCGTGGACCTAAGGTTGTGTTCGATTTCGGCATTTAGTATTTAGGTCTATTTCACATTAATACAACTCCGAATGATGATATCCATTGGTTTGTGAGAACACTTTACAAGAACAAAAGTGAATTATACAATTGAATTTATTTGAAGCTTCAGATTGAATGCTAATATTATATTTCATAAAATTGGCTACTGACTTTAAGCTTGTAGCGCCAAATTTGAACTCACGGAGTTGAGATAAATTGACATTTAATAATTTTATTTTGTACTTAAATGTGTATTATTAAGAAGTGCTGCATTTCTAAAAGTGAGTAATATAAATATAATGGATAAAATTAATGTTTATACAACCGAACTAATATCACATAACATTATCTTACGCAATCAACGATAGTTCCGAAAGTGGCACCAGATGTCATATTGCTTAAAGTCAGTTGCCAATAGAAGCTATTATTTGACAATTAATTTGATATTTTTCACAAATTATAGTAACGAACACGATTTGTTTAATTATACTAACGGACTAAGACTATTAGGACTGTGAACTCGCTATACAAGCGAGCAGTCCATTTTAACCAAACTATAGGTTTGTTCCCATAGCTAGTCCGGACTGTCATATGTACGTCAGACGCATGCGCATTTTAAAAATATCATTCCAACCGACTGTTGTACAGTCCATCGGACTTTTGATATGTTTGTTCCTACAGACTTTGGACGCATACATGAACGCATCCTCGAACTGTCAGATCCATCCACTGGTCTGTGATGTGTACATGTATGGTTTGTCTCGAGATAAATGTACATTGACTTTTACGCCCATCATAGCATGTATTTGCTTAAAAGGTTTGCAAGGGTAAGCCCACAGTTCTTTTCAATTACCAAATTTAAAACAGTAACCACAAATTAGGTATTAAAATTGATAATAAAGTTACTACAGTTTATTATTCAATAATTTGTTTATATATTTTTTTTCATTATACAAATCTTAAAAATATATTTTCCTTTAATATTGGATTATTTTCTTCGTCAGAAAAATCACTCCACGGATGCCACATTTTACTTCAATTGTTAACAAATGAACACTTGGAACAAGAATAACGTGAAACAATGTTTAGCGAAATTTATATAGACAAAATACATTAAAAGAATTTAACTGTATATTTCCCGGTTTGTACTGTAAATTTGGTAATCCGCTCCTGGCCGCTCAGGTCAGAAAATACCCCGGAGTGATGGGTTAACCGCGCTTAAGAAGTCAAAGTCAATGTGCATTTATCTTGACACAAACTATACCATTTGTCAGCACATGCATACCACAATTTTCGCGCGTTACGAGAAAATATCGAAGCATAGCATAACCTGTGATTTTTTATCTGTTTTCATAATTGATCATAATGATATGAAGAAATGGATTTGATATTTTGCCAACCTCGAATAAAAAACAGTAATTATTTATGTATGTGTAGGTAATATGATAAAAAATTAATTATTGGTTTTTATATAATCTGGTGACATATTTTTCTCCAGAGGAGACTAATTAATTATGATGATATAACAAGTCCGTTGTCCGTTTCAACCATACAAAGTTTTTTACGTAATGT